>VXBL01010512.1:119145-347762 GCA_013400195.1 Aramus guarauna
TTTTTGGTAATTTACTAGGGTTCTCCTCAACTCAACTTTTCAGTATTCTGCCTTATAATTATTTGCATTAGAGACTGAACACCAGTTCAGTTTTACAATTTTAGTACCCTTCAGTCCTTCCACTACTGAGAGTTCAAGTATTCAGAAATCACACATTTAAAAAACCTAGTAAACTGATTTTAACATGAAGCCTGAACTTATTTATGTTTCACTTCCAGTTTCTGTACTCTTAAGTTATCCTCACTTTACATTTCACACTTTTCACTCAACACTGACAAGGTTCATGACAAAAATCAAGAAAGTCAACAAGAGTAGCGGACTGGCTGTTCCTTAGTTGAAAATAATTGCAGTTGCGGAATGGCTCAGTGCTGGGACCTGCACTTGGGTCACAACGACCCCATGCAATGCTGCAGGATTGGGGCAGGGTGGCTGGAAAGCTGCCGGGCAGAAAAGGACCGGGGGGTGCTGACTGACAACCGGCTGAACATGAGCCAGCAGTGTGCCCAGGAAGGCCAACAGCATCCTGGCTTCTGTCAGGAATAGCCTGGGCACTGGTATTAGTGTACTGGGCACTGGTGAGTTTTGGGCCACTCGCTACAAGAAGGACATTGAGGTACTGGAGTGTGTCCAGAGAAGGGCAATGAAGCTGGTGAAGTCTCTAAGAGAGCAAGTCTTATGAGGAGCAGCTGAGGGAACTGGGGTTGTTTAGCCTGGAGAAGAGGAGGCTGAATAGAGACATTATCACTCTCTACAACTCCCTGAAAGGAGGTTGTAGCCAGGTGGGTGTCAGCCTCCTCTCCCAAGTAACAAGTGAAAGGATAAAAGGAGATGGCCTTAAGTTGTGCCAGGGAAGATTTAGATTGGATATTAGGAAAAAATTCTTCACCGAAAGGTTTGTCAGTTATTGGAACAGGCTGCCCAGGGAAGTGGTTGAGTCCCTGGAGGTATTTAAAAGGCATGTAGATGTGGTGCTTAGGGATATGGTTTAGTGGTGGACTTGGCAGTGCTAGGTTAACAGTTGGACTTTATGATCTTTTCCAACCAGAACAGCTATATGATTCTATTCTGTGACTCTCTGATTCTCATACAACACAATGCTTAACATGCAGATTATTAAATTTTCCCATCCAAAAATTGCTTGGAAACTTTTCCCTTCCAACATGGAAGCAACTGGCTAACATGAAAAAAAATCCAGCACACTTGTATTCAAATTCATGATCTTCTAACTAATCTGAGATCTATGTAAAAAATTCTTTTCCATCTTTCTGGAATTACTGGGGAAAATAGATATTGACAAGATGAGTGTAGTGAGCATTTCCATGCCACATATAGCAGCATAGTATTTACTTATTAAGGAGAAAACATGGCATGTCAAACACAGAATGCATTTCGCATAAGACAGAGAATTGCTTTGTATGATTTCCAGTTGAGCAGAAGTGGAAACCCAAGCCTGGAGACAGCAATTTAGGTTACCAAGCACAGAAGGAGTCTAAATAAGCATCAGGGGAAGAAAAAGAATTGAAACGAGAGGAAAGGAAAACAAATACGTCAAGACATACACAGTGTTGTGTATGTTCATGCAAAAGGAAAAAAAGCTGAAGAGATGTGAACAAAATTTCTCCAAGACTAGTAGTCCTCCAATATCTCTTCCATTATTTTTAATTTAGATTAGTAATTAGATGACCTGCAGCAACAAATGAAAATGACTTGATGCCCCCCACAGAAACTTAAGATAGATCTCCAGTAAACCTGCGCCTTTACTTAGGACTAGGATTAGTCTTTGGGTATTAATTTGGGGATGTCACATTGGAAATAGAAAAGACGCCTCAGGCAAATAGCTAAACCACATAGATTAATCTGTGCATACAAGGAGGTTGTAAGGCCAGTTAGCAAGTGCGCAACAAACCAGTGAGTCATTTGGCACTGTGCCTGGTGAGAGGGAGGGCTTCGTTGTATTGGAGGAGCTGACCCTCCTCGTTGCTGTAGAAAGCACCTAATCGCTTTTAACAATGACATATGCTTGTCCAACTCTGATTTTGTAACTTACCCATCACTATAGTCTCTAGGTATTTGCTGTTGCTATTAGCTTTACTGTAATGAACACTGCCCTCCTGTACAGCTAGGGATCAAGCTGTCATCTTGAGCCGTACCATTTGTTAAGCAATTGCTTCAGAATATTTTCATACCATATACTGACTTGGTTGTGTACCCAATGGCATGTCAAAATGTGCTGGACAGAGTAGGATTTGCTAGGAATAGCAAATCCTTTTGGAGATGCTTTTTTTAGTGAACTCTTTCAGATCCTTGCATAATTACTGAAGTAAACAGAAATAACATCATATTTCCTCCATTCCAAGAATGAGAGGGAGCTATACAAGTAGAATTATGCAGCGTGTTGCTTTTGGAGAAACTATGCTAACACCCATAATAACAACCCTGTATTATTTAACAACACATAATATTGTGTAGCAACTCTGTTGCCACCAGTTATTCACAGTAAAAGAGCTATTTATTTTCAAGTGGAAGGAGATTCCTTGTTTTATTTCATGACACAAGATAGACCATGGATACAAGGACTACATTATCAGTCTTAGACAAGCCGACTATGTAACAAGTTAGAGGTGCGGTGAAATTCTGAACATCATTCACAGAAGTGGGAGATTAGCACCATATATACACTCATAGCCCTTCTCTCTGGGGGAAGAAAAGGAGGCGTGCGGCAAGAAGGTCACATCCCTGTCCAAGGCAATAGAACATTGTCCCCATTAACTGTAAACTAGTTCAAACTGAACCTTAACATTCCCAGGGTAAAGCAGGCTAAAGCTGCATATTCATTTTTCCAGGAAACTGTCCTCTGTGCTAAAACCCCATAAAATGGTTTTGAAACAAAGCAGATGACAGCACTTTCATGGTTTAAGATTCTTGAAAATTTACTGGTCTTGGTCTGAGAATATGTTTGACAAAGTACAAGAAAACATGTTGTCCTCTGAATCCATTAAAAGAATGGAAAGTTTTAAGCTGGGACATTAAATGCAAGACTTCTGACGGAGTTATTTTAGTTATTAAATCACCAACCACACAAAATTGATAAAGATAACATTACATTGCCTGCCTGACTTCAGTATCAGATCCAGCATATTGAGTGTGAAACTTAGAATTAAGTGTCTTGAGAAAAAAAAAGTGCTCATTGATGACTGATGATTAGCAAACCAAATGTTTCAACTCGTGCTTGTTAGTTTCACTGAGGGAAGAAATACAATTTCCAGAAAGTGGGAAGTCTCATTAAACTTTCACTTAAAGCAGAAATGGAGGTAAAGTATTTAAGCTTTTATTTTTTCCTTTTTTAAAAAAGCTAGATTAGGTAAAAAATTAGTTACATTTTTATTTGAAGGATTTTAAGCAGTTGAGAATGAGAATTTCAACTTAAAATTATTTTGTAATTCAATGAAATTAAGCATGTTCCTCTTCAGTCTAACATAAGCCTGAACTTTTTAATCTCAGTCACAATCATGCCAGAAAGATAGAATACATAAAAGCACAACATTTTTCCTTCAGCTGGGATCTCAAAGTTTACAGCTGATTTGGTACAAATTATTGTAGAAAAATAATAAGGATTTTACATAAACGGGAGACTTACAGATGGTCACCCTAACCCCAATCACCACTGCAGTGAATATTGTTCATGCTGACTGTTGAGGGACCAGAACAAAACAGCCTTCAATGCACATCTAATGGACTCCAATATAAACACCATAAAGTCTCTTCAATTACTAATATCCCCAAAGTAGTAAGAATCTGTTCAGGTAAGATGTCTCAGTAAAGCACTGTAGAATTGCTTTCTATATCTCTAGCCAGAAAAACAAGTGAACTGCCTAAGAGAAATTCCTGGAAAAGTGATTCCTACACACAGAGCAAGAAAGCAATGCTTGTTGCAACCTCTCTGCTGCAAGCATGTCCTTATTCACAGACTTTATGGGCAAATCTAGAAGAAAGCAGGAGATATTTAATATTAAACTACCACCAGCTTTGCATAAAGAGCAAGTTATCCACAATAATCTGATTTTCTTCCATGAATTCTTCATTACTTGAAGTATCACATATCCTAACTCTTAAGAAGCAAACAAGCAAAACCCAGCTTCTAAGACAAAGCTTAAATTAATATTGACACCCCACCCCCCCATTCCTCTGGTTAGCTGCTACCAGAATTTATTTCTATTTCTGTATCTCCTATGTCTTAGTGAAGTCTCATACCTCCTCCTTCCTGCCATGAAAGGGGGCCAAGTAAAAAGATCCATCTCAAACTCACCATGGTCAATGCAACCGTAGCTATACCCTTCTTGTGGCAAGACTTCGTAAGCATGTCATGGAGAATTGTATAAACAAGTAGAAAGACTTGGACAAAGTTACTGTAGATGCCTCATCCTAAAGCAAAGCAAATGTGATTTGCCCTTAGATGTCCCATGGGAGGGAGTGTGGTTCATGCGTCTACTATTACTTAGTACTTGAATAATAAGAGACGCACATTTAGAGAGCAAACAGACATGAGTTTTGTAGTAGCTTTAAAGAAGATGATCAACATGGTACTGATATCTCACACAGGTAGTCCAGAAACACAAGGTGGAAGCCAACAGAGACTAAAAGGACACAGGAAAAAAGGACTAAAAGGAAAAGACTCTGGAAGGACACAGAAGCACAGATAAAGGGCAGGGAGAAGATTGACTAGGAGCCATAGGGCAGAAAATAATTTCGGTGTTATAGTAAACCAAAAAAACCCAAAGCAGATAATTTGTTGCAAAAAAACCCAAATAAGTGTATGAGAAAAGGGTTATTTTTTTACTCTGATTGATACTGGTGGGATCTCACTGGGCCAAGATGATATTCAGTTTGAAATGTGTTCTTAAAGAAAAGGACAGATAGATAATCCAGAAGAACAACAGTCAGAATGATGAGAGGCTTATAAAGTAAGACGACAGTTTATTTTCTTTGGAAAAAAGACAACAGATTCTTGGAAAAGAATTATTTAGATGAGAGAAGTATTTGTTGTTAGCTCTTCAGAAATGAAAAGCAGAAAAGGTCAAAACATTGGAGGGCTGTTAACATTCTCAGATCACAAACAGCATTGTGGGAAGGGAAGAATCAGCAGCCAATGCTGTATTAAAAGGTAAGCATCAGAAAACATGCATGGTGCCTACTCCACAGAGACACTCAACATGAACAGGCTTTAACAGATTTTTACTTCTTTTAGTTGAGTGTGTGTGTGTGGGGGGGTGTTGGTTTGGGTTTTTTGTTTGTTTTTTTCCTTCTACATCAATTGGACTGTGAGAAACAAGAGACTGTCAGGCATAGGGATGTTCAAACACCTCCCTCGTGTTCTGCATCTAGTGCTGTACGAGAGGAAGAGCTGGCATCACACAGATGCCTGCACAGCTCATAGGTAGGTCCAACAGCTGCCAGAATTCAGCCAACACGACTTCTGAGCTCCACTTTCATTCAGTCTGTTTCTCTTCTGGCATACAGAGGCATTAGCACTGTTGTTGTATGTTCTTAAGCTCCCAGGCTGTGAGTAGCTAATTTCATACCATATCTATCTAGAATGCATTTGCAGAAACCCAAGCTGCACCTTCAATTGTGATGTCAGGAAAAAATTCAAATCTGAAGATCTTCTGGCAAGGCGGAGGGGAGGAGTGGCTGAAGAGGAGAAAGGGGTGAAGGATTAGCCACTGATAGGCTTATCTCCTGCTATTTTCCCCAACTCCTACCTATTTGTTATCTTCTTGTGATGATTGAGAATTTGTCTCTATAACTTCCTTACAGCTGTCAATTCTTTTTGCTCCATGGAACAAAACTTCCACAGAGCAACTTAGAAGAGCTAAGTCAAGATGAAGGCCCAGCCATGATAGTTTGCAAGACCAAGCATAATTCAGTATAATTTTTGTAAACAGAAAGTCATTAATTATGACTTTAGGTCAGTATAACCAGCAACTTTACACCCAGCTTTTGTTATTTAGATGCTGGATTTCATTTCAAGAGTTACATGAATGCTGTCTCCTATCAAGGCTATCCTGAATAAAAATAGAAATTCACAAAACTAGAGTTTGTGTCCTTTGGAACTCCAGACCATATTTGAAGTAGTCAAAACATTCAGTTTACCAGCAGCAGGTGTGACAATGAAGGCACTTCTATAAATTCCCTGTGACTTTTTTGTAATACAAATATAAATCAAAATACATGACAGATATACAGCCACTGAACAGGCTAAGTCTAGAACATGATCAAATTTATCACATACCAATAATTAAAGGGCAAATTTCTCAATGGTCAAAACATACATAATCCTTAAAGATGTTTTTTTACCCCGGGATGAGAAAAATATCATTTTACATTTTATGTAACACTCGTCCTTCCAAAGATCTCTTCCCCCATCACAAAGCAACATGGACTTGTGACATCAGACATTCCTCAGGAATGCATCTTTGGCACATCACATGGCAGAGTTCAACAGGGCCCACAAGATTTTAAGACAAGTTGGGAAGTTTATTGCTTCTAGTGCAAGTTACAGGGAAAACATAGATGCTAATAGTGTCACAGACAAATTCCAACTCAGGCTATGAACTAAGACTAGAATAAATTAAACATGTTTTGATTCTTTTAGGAGTTATTCTTAAGGAAAAATGTTTCCAGCACATTTTGACTTCTTAACAAGCAGGATCAAATAACTATTTACATTCAGTTTCAGTTATCTTCCCCACCAGGCATCCCCCAAGATGTGTAGTTAAATTTTTGAAAGTATGTTAAACATGAAAAAAGCTATTTTTCAGAGCCACATCGTCCCTTCCCATATGTCTCTCATGTTTCAATTATCGTTACAGAGTCACACTTTTACTTCAGACACTGTAAGAGGTTCATCTTTTCTGGGGTCATAGCCCCAGGAAAACCTCAAACCAGAAAGCAACCTTGATTCAGTTCTCGGGCTTTGCTCCGTGTCGCTTCGCTACCTTCCTTCTCAGATTGAGCCCTGCTAGGGCAGCTGCTTTCCATGACCAAGGCTGAGCAGAAGCTCCACTGCCTTAGGAAAGCCAAGTACCTGAAACGTTACTAGCCTGGCTTTTTTCCCCACTCAGCTTCACGAGAGCCACTCTGTCCCCCCTCCCAACTTCTCTCCGATCTGACACCTTGTTCAGATTAATGAGTCCAGTTTAGGATTGCTAATCCTTTGCTGTCCACTTTTCAGTTTGCACACCCCACCAAAAGTTCACTTATGCTGTAAACACAAAGTTAAAAATATTAGCTTGAAACTCTACCTGCCTTTACGTGCAATAATTTTTAAAGCAATGTCAGTGCAAGCAGGGAGGGGCTAGTAGGACACATAGAGGAGATACACAATTTGTTCTTATAACAGGACAGAAAAGAAGTTGGGATAATTTAGCATGGAAAAAAATGAAGGCCAAAGGGGAATAAACTTAACCCCTGTAGACACATCTACTAGGTTAAAAACTAGAAAAGGGAAAGAGCTACAAAACAATACTGAATCCAGAACAAATGAGTATATGGTGATCACGTCTAAGTCTGGGACAGATATAAGGAGAAAGGTTCTAACCACGATGGAAAAGAGATTGTGGAACCCTGTCTCTGTTAGAAATGGCAGAGATGAGACAAGTAATTACAGTCAAGATGCACTTGTTAACATGCCTGGAAGCGATAATACAACATTGATGCATGTGACAAGAGGGCAGTGGGAAGTGCCAGTCTAAACCTGCAAAACTGCTTTATTACTAGCGCTGATTGAAAGAAAAATGAAGTCTGTTGTGAAATCTATCTTACACACCATATCTGAAAAGTGTCTGATGCTCTAAAAAAAATGTGGGTACAGCATATAGCTGCCCATTTTACAATTACAGGTAAGTAAGAGTTAAGATGAACAACGAACAAGCGTGATTTTGGCTTAGAAAAGGAAAATGTAGTATCTAACCATAAGACCAGTGTATGATGTTCACTTAAATATGCAGTTTGGTCTTTGGCAACCTGAATCCAATTTCTTTCAGCATTTGTAAACCTCTACAGCACATTTGAGCTCTGCCACAAAAAACATTGTGTCTTTTAGCTTGAAGAAATGAAAAATTTCTTTATGTTTGTATGTGTAACATTATCCTCATAACAATAAAATCTAGAAATGTTATGCCTATCTCCAAAGGAAAAAAAAAAAGTAGTTGTTGGTTTTAAAATGAAGACTGTTTTGATGTTCTTCATAAGCTGGTCTTAAAATTCAGGGGCATGTTTTTTTTCAATGAGTTCTAAAATGGCTCTTGCCATTGAAGCAATCCTAAGGACTCTATTCATACTACTTCCAAAAATCTCTTGGTCCTTGCTGCAGAACTATCTCATTCCAGAACAACATCAATTTCTCTACCAACTTCTTTGAAATCAGTTCCCTGCTATGCTCTTCACTATCCACAGAGAAATGACAGGAACCATTCTCCAGGATGGAGAACCTGTCCGAAACCCAAGTTGTCTGATAAACTTTCACAGCACGAATAAGTATAAGGATATGCATAGCAATATGTTATTAAACCTGATGGTGAGAGGACACCAGCCAAGATTCTAGATAAGGAAGATGCAAGAAGGAGATAGATATATGTAACAAACATATATATATATATGTAACAAACAATGATCTCACTTAACAGGGGCTCACTCAGGGTAATAAAGAAAAGCTAATAGTACTACAGTTCGCGCCATTTCTGTCCTGCAGATACAGTGCATAGAAGATTATGGTTTTCAGGTGCATCAATTTGATACATTTTAAATGCACTTAATTTGAAACAGGAATACATTACTAAGCAGTGTCAGTATTTGTTCTGAAAGAAGAACGTATTCCTTAGGAGGATGAATAATGTCTGATGAAAACATCAGCCAAAAAGCTGCAGAACATCAAAGCCTAAAATGGTTTTAGTAAGTTTAATAGAAGAAACTGTTACACAGTGTAGAGAGAAAATAACTTTTGGTTAGCACAGATAATTTCCTTGGGAGCCTGGACTGGCCTCACTTCTGTTGTTACGTTATACAGAATGCATGCATTTTAATTAAATGTTGCTCTGATACATCTAAAATGTAGGACAGATCATTTACTGTATCAACAGGACATGCTGCCCTGGGATGTACAATCCTTCACCAAATTAACCAAATTGGGCCCAACTGTGAAAAGGGTCAGGTTATTTAAGCAATAAATCTGATTTCCATCACAAAGCATACTGTGTGAAAAAACCCTCTATATAAATGGTTTCATTGTCATCCATGTAGTGGCCCGTAGCCAGAAAACCATTCTCTTTTTGCCTGTCCTGGGATTGACTTGTGCTGCTGGAACACTAACTGGTCCATAGGAATCAAGTGAAGGAAAGCAGACTACAACGCATAGCAGGAACATGACTTACAAAGCAGATTAGAGTGTGTAATCAGAACGTAGTTTAGGTCTCATTAAATTTGCATTTACCGCTAAGGCAGTCTCTTCCAATCATTTAACTGTAGATTAGAAAGTGATAGAAGTTAGCAAAACAATACAGGGGTCAAATTTGCACTTCTGCAAACCAAGTTCTCCCAATTTTTATGCTTTTGGGGCATGGGAGCCATGAAGACTGAGAGCAGCACAAAAACTGGTAGAAAGAAAGTAGTTAAAAAGCAAACTTTTTATAAAAAAAAAATCTTCAGACTTTAGAATACCAACAGCAAGTGCTCATTGCAAATCAGAAGGCTTTAATACTAAGCATTTTTTGCTACAGAAACTTGAAAGTCAACTTTCTGAAATAATCAGCCAGAGTTTTAAAATACTGTTTCTTTCTTGGGCCTTATATCCAAAATATACAAAATAGAAAATCTCTATGTATCTCCAGCACTAGGAAAAGCTTAAGCAACTACATTAATCTACTGAAAAGAGAAATTTAAGACCAGGTCTTAGGAATTTTATTATAGACCTTGCAAAATTCTTCATTTCCCCCCTGCCCATAAGTTATAGGTGAAATATTATGTCTTGAATGCCTCTGGTTGATATGCTTGCAATGACCAGATGTAAATCCACCCTAGGGATTTTATGAACAAGTTCTGAAAATCATTCCTTTTAATGGCTCAGGAAAGGCCCAGACAAGGCTGCCGTGGAGAGAAATGATATTTTTTTGAAAATGGATTTCTACCTATAATGATCCAATTACTTTTCCTAGCCCAGTGAGATAGTTAGGAATGGGGTGGTATAATAGCCTCAGAATATACTCTACCATTAACCTGTTGAGCGTTGACTCATACAGAACTTACTCTCATGGCTTGGCAACTCTGAAAAGGGTTTAGCCAGTGCTTGCTTGTTGCTGGGCATGCACAGGAGTGTGCTGCCCGACAGCAAAGAGCTCATTGTAGTGGCTCACTGAAAAGCTGTATATTACTCATAGTCTTTCACCATTTCTGAATTGACTTTTTTCTTTGCATCCAGTGACAATTCCCCTTATGCAAAAAGTAATTCATGATTTAAACTAATATGCTTACTTGCCTGCACAAAGACACAATACCCAGCAATTTGAAAAACACAGAAGTATTTGCTTTGTTATTTTGCCTTATCCCCAGGCATTTGACTTTTTTAGCTCTTACTTAGCTATTCTTCCCATCCTTATTTGCTTGCAAGTGACGAACCTTTTAGAGCTCTAGAGAATAAACTGTTTGTTTCTGCTTAGAAGGGAGAGAATAAATAAAAAAATTTACCTAAAGAAAAATATATTGCTCATTGCTTTATTCTTTTTTTTTCTTTCCTTATTTCTTGAGGGATGACCATTTTCAACATTCTCAAACTTTTAGGCTAATTTTTTAAACTCTTCACATAGTTCTTCAAAATAGTACATCTATTTGTATATCTACATCCCAAATCCCATGCCAGCAACAGTGATACGCTGCAGAGTGATAATCTGTTTTGATCTAGGACCTAGACATTTCCTGCAGATTGCCTCGTCACTGCATCACAAAGTCTCTCCAGGGAAGTGTTCAACAGTTTTGGATTTGTGAAGTGCTAACTAGCGAAGGTGTAAATCATTTACAGTAAATTTAAGTCTACTATCAAGCAGCTACCTTTCACAGATGCCTTTGAAATGGTCCATAGACTGAAAAACATTTCTCCACAACATATATTTCAGATCACAAACTATTTTTTTTTCCTCCTGTGATTAATTATTTATCTGTATACTGGCAGATGGAAAACAGAAGATTATTTTGTCTGTTGGGTTTTCCCACAGTTTAGAACACTCCTAAGGACAGAGGCAGTCAGCACAGTCAGTGCTACACCGTGGTCTCCCAGTTCTGGCTTGAGAAGACCTTTTGATATGACCATATCACTGAACTGTAGCTGTCCTCAGCTTCAGAACGGGCTTGCTGAAGCTGGTCATCAAATGAGCTGACCTGGGCTGGGATCAGAGCAGCCTTGAGCCAGCCCTCAGATCAGAGGAAGAAAAATAATATTTGTAGTTTCTCTCCTGTGTGGTCAATTATTTATCTACCAAAAAATGAAAATTCACCTGCAAACAGTAAAATTACATAGTCCTAGGAAAAAAACCCCTAAACTTCAAGCTAGTTTCTAGGCCTCCTTCAGAAGATTTACATTTTACTGTTGTGTTTGCAAAAAATTAATTTATCCACTGCAGCCAAACCCTTGAGACCAATAATGCTGCATAGTTTTTTGTTGACATTCACAGAATTTGGGGATCAAGGTGTAGCACATTACATTTTTCATTTCTCATCAGATTAACAAGCAGTAACAAAACTTTGCAGAAGACAGAATTTCCTATAGTTTAGATGCTTTCGCTCCCCTGCCCCCAGCCCTCCTTTAGTTATTTAGGCATAATATCCCCTAGAAATCTTAGGCTAAGACAATATTGTATTGTTCTTTCATTAAAAGGTACATATCAACAGCTGTTTAAAGCAGTCTTACTCTCTTCCCAACATTAAAAAACACATTCTTGAAAACTCTTGACCCAACAGGAGCCAAAGTTTACTCTCAACCCACACTTTAGATCTCGTGCTAGGAGGTGAGCTTGACTGATCCAGCACTGTTGCAAATAGCGGAGTTATGCTGATTTATACTAAGAATCTGGATGGTTAGACTTATTTTATTGCTCTTAGTGCATTTTATAACATACGTGCTTTTGAATTTCCTTATATTTTATATATTTTCACAGTTAAAATTGTCTACTTCTAATTACTGCTGACACATTTAGAGTTGTGATTATAATTACAGATTTTGCTGTTTAAGAGTAAAAAGCATGGAAACCAACCTTGCTTCTCCACTGCCAAGAGTGGGAGAAAAGACATCAGGAATTTCTTTCATAATATGAAAAAGGCAACCTTAAATTATTTTAAAAAAAGAAACCCACAAAACACTTCCAAACCCACCAAACAGAAGAGATTTAGAGAGCAACATCAACACTACTTTTTGCAGCAGACTTAATTCTTCACTAGCTTCAGGTTTATTTAAAATAGAGATATTTTATGTTGCATTATTTTAATTCATTTGCATATTTATTCCTTTAAAGTTTGTTGGGTGATCTATTTTGAAACTATACTCAGCTTCATTTATGTAAGCACTCAGATTTCTTCTCAGTAATGCCAGAGAAAGTTACAAGCAAATACAGAAAAAGCAAACAGGTAAAACACAAACATTCCAGCAGAAGCATATACTGACCAAGGCTTCCAGAAAATGAAAGAAATAAAAAGCTTCATGCAAAGCATCGAAGAAATCATGATGGTGAGAGAATGAGAGATCCAATCTCAGGAGTTGTGAAGAAGGAATTATCCTCTCTGGGAATGAAAGGTGCATCAAACATTAACAATTTCTTTTCCAAGGGAATGCTCATTTCTTTGATCTGCTTCTTTTAATGTACTCATGCTATAGTAGAGCATGCTGTTCTTCCCTCAGAGGAGGGGATGTATAAGTAGTCACATACAGAAATTAAGGAAATTTTTAGCATTTCAGTGTCTCCCTGAAGTGCATTTAAAGTGACCCAGTCAGCAGAGGAACCGAGGTGGATTGGAATACGCCCTAAAACATACACGGGCTTGGGTTTTGTTTTCACCTTATCCTCTGTTACAGTGGTGCTGATATTCTCTCCTCTGTGATAACAAAAAGGGGCATCCACGTTCTCTTGAAGGAGAAGGGATTAACTCAAATATGTCACAACAAAGATTTAAAATAATGCATTTGTTATTTAATGAACCCTCAACATACTTTTACTAGGTCAACACTGGGTAGTTTAAGGGGTTTTTTTATTCATATTTTTGCATCTTCAGTGTTTTCTCAGACAATTCCTAAAAAACAGCCTTCTCTACTCCTGAGAACAGGAGAGCAATCAATAATCTAGCTCTGCAGCAAAAATAAGACTTGCATTAAGTTGCTCATCTCTTGAAAGAGATGTCTGCCTTCGTATTACACAAAGGATGCAGAGAAGACCACAGGATTTAATACCCTTCCAGAGTCTTTATTGCATGGCCCTTTGGATTTTTCCAATTCTTTCAATAGTAACTGAGGATCTGGAAACCTGAAAAAGCCTTGAAAAGTTTGAAAGAAAAGTGTGCTAATTTTACCCGAGAGAGGTGAAGAATAAGTTCACATGGCTCAAGAAGTTGCATAAGTCCTGAACTAGAATAAATTAGATCACAGTTATGGTCAAGAGCAGGGTCAACAAGAGTAGTGGACAAAGTCTGACTCAATTTTTCACATTACATGAGTTAGCTATGCATCTTTATTGGCCACTGAAATATGTTGAATTAAAGGTGTGTTTTGACCAAATTGAAATCTGTCAAAATGACACAATTCTTCCACTACTGAAAGCATGGGAGTTTCACCACTGACAACAGCAAAAAGCAAGATCTATCCATATCATCAAGATCTCCAGCAGACCTCCAAGTTTCTGCAAGTACTGTAGAAGACCCATTGGACACCAGGAAGAGTACACTTCTGATATGTTTCTGCACCAAAGCTGAGCATAAAATTCTAAGAGCAGAAAAGATCTCAGTGATTTCCCCCCCGCCCCCCTGCAGGAAGAGAGACCTTTTTACTAACCACCCTATGAGGAGAGTGCACCGTTGGGTGATGTTAAGGGTAACACATGCTTTATCTAGAGACAACCTAGCACAGAGGAGGAGCATGGTCCATGTAATATTTTATTAGCAGTTGAATATTTATGACATTTATCATGAAAAAGGACAAGTTGGCCTTTTGAGAAACACTTGTATAAAGCCTATGGTCTGGAGTACATCCTTGAAAATTTGAAGTACTCTCTCCTGTATATACTTGTAGTGGAGCAATTTGAATTGTTTGAGACTGATTAGAAAGGCTGTAATCAGTGACTAAAAAAAGTTCTTGTATTTAATATGCAGAATACTTAAATAATGACACCTTTTTATCTGCTTTACAAAGGCAGATATTAATACAAATTATTTACTTCTCCCACTTCCTTTATCTATAGTGAATCATAAAGCAAATGTGCATTGTTTCTGTTGCCTATGGAACTAAACTTTTATGTCAGGATTTGGTGGGAAGGCAATGAGGGTCTATACTTTGTATTTGCTAATCTTAATGAAAGTCCGTATTAAAATATTTGGCATCTGAAAGAGAAGGTATATAACTAGCTCTGCAAGATAGCAGGATGTTATCAAATTGCTTTTGGCTAAGAACTTAGATTCATATTAATGCTTGTTGTGATCTGGGAATGCAAGAAGTATAATATAAAAAAAATTGCGTTTTTATTTGGATAGTACTACTATAGTCTTCTGTTTGAAGTGTTATCAAGAGCTTAGAAAGGATAAAAAGAACTTCTTGATATCAGATTTTATATATATGTATAAATATATAGGTAAAAATACTGCCTTAAACGTATGGGTTCCAGAACTAATATCTGACATTGACCTATAATTTCCTTAAAGCATAGCAACAGCTTACTCCAAGCCCATATTCCAACCAGTTTGTAGGGATGGAAGTAGGGGTGGTTTTTTCCCCTTAGTCATTCAAAATAACAGTCTTAGAGTAACAGCTGTTGTTTGGAACGGTAACCTGGTTTTTCAGTACCACAGTGGGATAAGATCTGACTAGTGCTCTTGAGGATCAGTTCTTATATTCCCGGGCTTTCATCCAAAGAGGGGGTGCTTCAAAGGATTCTTGTCTTGGTAACCAACAGAACAGAATGCACCTTCTTTCTATATAAACAAGATAAACTTGTTTACTCATTTGATAACTGGAGGAGGGACAGAATGAAAATGCTTTTGCAAAGGAAATAGTTGACTGATTGTCTGTCTGGGTAACACTGACATTGTTGAAAACTAGACCTGCGAGCTAAAACTGAAAAATGGAAGAGGGTGCCTGTGGTTAACCTCACAGCCAATGTTTACATGCTGGCTGTGTTGGTACCAGTATTTCTATTGTAACTGTTCAAAAGCCTTCACTCCAACTGCTAAGACCCATTTTTTGTTTGTTTGTTTTTTAATGTAGTTTAGTAAACATAAATCCAATACATGGGTGAGAATAAGTGGGTTTATAAATATGCAAATATAAATTTCAATTTTTCATATTTGTTCAAAATTTTCTGTACCAACTATTATTTTTATGCAGAACTTCTAATGTTTTACTTATCATCTTTCATTTTGGCAAGACTGTATAGCTGAAAGGCAGTGGTGTCTCAGATTAAACACAGCAATTATCTAAGTTAACCTCTATCGTACTGCAGCAACTATAGAGATTGAAAAAAAACTGCCTAAACACTTTACGGTGTTGATCTCTTCTCTTAAAAGTATCTTTTCTAGACCAAAATGATCCTTTTATCCTGAATCAAAACTTAGTAACAACTGGTTATTTCCTTCAGTTGAGCCTAACTTCAATACTCTGAAGCATTTCCTGAACACAGCCACACAACGCTAGAACAGCTTCCAGCTGAGGCCTGTGGGACGCTACTATAGGTTGATAAAGATACAATTAAAATGCACGAGAAAAATTTAACATCCACCTTCTAGAAAAAAATATCTCTTATGTGACCCCCATGAGTTGCCAAAGTGGACCACCTTGGCTTTTGATGTCATAGTTCTCTGCTCTAGATGCATCCAGCTTTTGATTTTTAAACAAAAATGCCAATTTATCCTGTAAAAATAAAAAAGCAGATCATAAACCTAAGGTCTAATTCTGCCAGGTGCTGAGCACCTCAGTGCTTTTCATACTTAACGGATTTCACTTCCAGGGGACTTTACTGCTGCAGTAAAAATCCCCATGTAACTTTAGAGGTCACCTTCTCAGAGTCAACTTTAAACTGCTTTCTGCACTGACCCTGCTGAGTTCCATCTAGAGCCTAGAGATTTGATTCTTGTGCCACAAGAAGATTCAGATACAAAAAAAATCAATTACATCTGATGTACAGCGCTCTGGTAGGAATGAAGGAAGTTTTGAGTGCTTTCTGACTCATCCCAACTTCAGAAAGCTGAACACTTTCACAGAAGAGATTTTCACACAATCGTAGAGAACAGTATTTATCAAGCAGGTTACATTCCCTCCAAGAAGGAGTGCTACCAAGTGACCATACTAGGTGATCATCGAAATTCATATCTAATTAAACTATACTGTTATCTTTTCAAGCTCATATTTGCTCCTCTGGGGACAGCACCAGATATTTTAGAACAAGGTGGAAGAAATCTTTCCATAAGCAGTTAAATAACCCACTTCCAAAAGTTTCCAAGTAATGCCCAGGATTTATGTACACGTTCTTGCACATCTGGTCAAATTATTTGATAAGTTGATCTCAGTATTCACAATAAGCTGTTAGTTTTCAAAATTCAGAGTTTTTACTACTTATGCTTGAAAACACACATATATACAGAAGGCAAAAAATTAAATGAATACAGTATATTAAAAAAAGAGACAAGTAACACATTAGTTATGACTGTTAGCTGTTATATAGGATTAGTCTTCCCTGCTTCTCTGAAACTGTGAAAGAGCATTCTGAAAAAAAATATGTTGCATGACAAGTCTATCCCTCTATATAAGCAAGACAAACTGACATGGAAAACCTTTTTATGACTTCTGCTTAATTCATCCTTCTCAGACTCTCCTCTTTCAGGCAAGTTTTTCTTCCATTGTATCTTTCTGAGGCTAGTCCCTTTAAGTTCAGCAGAATCATGAGCTTCAAGATTTAGTGTATTTATAATTAATGATTACAAGCTGAACTCTCTTTTGCTGAAAGATAAGGGGTTTTTTATTTTCATCTTTCTCTTTGTTTTAAGGAAACATTATACCTATGTATAGCATACCTATGTAATAGTAGTTCCTTTTCCAACTTAAGTAGCTTTAATACTAAGAGCATTCTCAGCTTGTACCCTGAGAAATCTGATTTCTTCTTGAAGTAACAGTAGGAAGTAAATCATGGCATTCAGTACTTTTTTTTTAAATTATAGGTGTCCATCAGAGAGCTTTCCAGTTCTTTGCAATATGGATGTAAAATATAGGAGATTCCTAGCAGAATTTTAGACATATTACATCTGAAATACCTCAATCTTCCAACTAAGCAAAAGAAATAGTACAATATAATGCAAATCACTTGTATTACCTTCTAAATAACACTTACCAATCATCAGATAGCTTGTGAAATCTCCAGGAGTTGAAACTAAACAAGCTGTTTTAATGGGTATTTGTGAATAACAACCTTCTTAAGTTCAGCATTAGTCTACAAATAAAAGTGTTGAGAAGGAAGAAGTCTTGTGTTTGTCAGGTGCCTTATTTATAACTAATAGCCTAATTGGGTCTACAGGTGGATGAGAATCTAATTAAGTCTTTTCCAGTTGGCAATGGGGAGAGTTCATTTCTCTCATATGTTAAAGGAACAGCTGTGTTAAGAAATGGTCAATTTAAATAATTTCATGGCTCGTGGAATGAGCACATCTTCCACCACCAATATCATACATTTGTAGTACAATGCTTATTAAAGGAAAAATTGCACATAGAAACATTTTGAAATAGACTGTATTTGTACAAAGAAAATGTACTTACTTATTGCTTTACTTTGCTTGTGAGGCTTTTCTCATTCATAGTCTCTTGCAGTGATCGTAATTCAAAAGCAATTACATCATAGCATGTTGCTATGGAAAATGTTATGAGGTTATTCTACTAAAATATGGAGTAGTTGAAAGCTGACTTTTTATGAAGGAGGTCATCAAGCTGAAAATCAAAAATTCCTGTTATTTAGTTAAAAGTGTCAGAGAAAATTTCTAAGCTTAAAAAAAAGATAGTAAAGGGAAAGAAAGTACTTTGTAACGGACTTTTTAAAACAGAGACATGCTTTTTAGCAGTTGGTCTAGCCAAACCCAGAGTTTAGAAATTGGTTCTTTTAAAAATAATAAACTGGTAGTATCTCTTTAAAATAGTAAAAAGATCATAAGAGGCAACAAAAGAGCAAGCATTAGTAGAAATGTCCCTGTTTAAAGCAAATGAATTAAGTAAATGCATATATTGGTAATGGTCATCAAATTGAATGTACTTTCCTTAAGTGAATTGAATAGAAATATCTAACTTAAGAGTTTTCAAAATTGTCTGAAAAATTTTCTGTGTGAATTTTCAAAAAAATTCTATGTTATTAGCTCTGAAAGAGAAAATGCATCATAGGGAAAGTCAGCACACATTGTCGCCTCTGTGTTTCACCCCTCTACTGTTAGTTTGATCTTTGGCCTATGGACTGAATTGCCCAAGTAAATTGCAGATTTGTGCCACTCGGTGTAAATTACTGTGTAGAGCCTTGCCAGCTTGACGTGAACTGTGACCAGTAACTCCTTCAGATCAGATACAGAGCAGCTGTCAAGTAATAACGTTCAGCCACGCTGATCTATAACGAAGCCAGTCATCTGGAGGTTCAGTCTTGCAGATCCCAAATGACAGACTTTTAATGTACTTTTTATTAAAATTCTCAAATCTTTTATGTTGTTCATTTCACCTTTTACTGAAACGTATTGACTAAGGTACTTAACGCTTGAGCTGTGCTGCAATGCATAGGATGTGTGATTAAATATGCATTTGAAGATTAATTAACTTGCTTTGAGGAATCAGATTGTGACTTAACAGTCTGCAACATTATCTTTAGTAGAGTGATAAGACTTTTTCAAAGCCAACTTTATGTCAAAGCATGAAGAAAAAGAAGCTAATCCTTCTGCTGATACAATCTCTTTGACAGAAATTTCCTTTTGAGAGACAAATTTGCCTTTAAAATAGGACCATGAATACAAATAGCAACAAAACCAACAACATTAATAATGTAAGTAGAGAACTACCACAAATAAAAATTCTGTAAACTAAGCAAAGGATAACAAACAGAAAAAAGAAATGGGGAAACACATCTGTTGCTTAAGCTGCCTGCGATGGGCATATTGTTCTGTCTGCATAGGGTTTTCTGAGGTTGAGAAATAGTATACATTTGGATTCTTGAGTATTGTCAATGTTAGTAGTGCTTTACCACTTCAGCGCAGTTGGATGTTGTAGTAGCAAAACACTCTTGGTATAAATTAAGACATGGCACTCTATCAGTGTGGTAATGGGTTATGAGCTCCACTGAGAGAAATGCAGTTTTGCTGGTCCAACTTAGGAGTTTTGTCACTTCTGGTGGCATTATTCAATTGAACAAGGACCACAATGTTTTGCACCCCACAACAGTCTAAGGCTGCTGCATTAACTGCTCAATAAAGTAGGTTGCATGTGATTGGGAAAAGTACCTGTGCCAGCATTTGCATTTAAATTGCAAAAAAGGAAGAAGAAGAAAGAAGGAAAAAGGTCATGAATGATCCTGAAGTCTCAGTACGCTATGGAAATTGTTAGTTTCAGAGATTTTTGCTGAAGAAATATGAAGATTTCATTCAGAAGTGTTTTTTCCACATACCTATTGCTTTTCATATCAGAAATTATCTAACTATTGTACAGAAAGCAACACAAGCCGCAAAAAGCAGAAGAGAGACAGTATACTACTAAAAGATGTGACCACTTTGTTTTCTGATGACTGCAATTTAAAATCAGATTGTTTTGTTGATTAGAGATCTATATCTATATAGCGCCATATGTAAATCCAGTCAATGAGACTTAACATATGGTTCATTGGAGCTCCTCTTGTTTGAGCGGACGAGCAGCATGTAGTTGACATACTGCCTTGAACTTCTAGATAGTAGTAGACTGCAATAAGTGTTCATCTTTGAGATGTACATGAAGAGGAGAAGCCTCTGCTTTGCATAATAAACAACAAACCCACAACTTTTGCAAGGCACCCATAATAATTCTGAGTTGTGAATTTCCCCCATGTCTTCAAAAGCAACCCGAAGATGTTGTCTGAAATGCACTTTTGAGGTTCTTGCTTTCTGTATTCCTTTGCAAAATTACATTTAAATACTCCTGAAATTTTTATTTCTTCAATTTTATTTCAAACAACTTTCAAATAATCAAAGGAAAGAGATGATGTTGACACACAAAAGAATAAAAGGTGGATAATTGGCATTTACTGAGAGCAAGTCACTTCCCTAGTGAACCACAACAAAACAGCTACGTCTCTGTGGTAACCACAGAGAAACATTGAAACCGACCATCAGGAAACACAGGGCTCACTGATGCTGTCCGAAAGGATGCTCTGAGAATTGTTCCCAGTTGCGCATTCCCAGGCCAGTGTCCCTTTCTGTCCCCATCCACAGAAATACTGTTGTTCTAATTAAATAATGTAAGAACAGCAGATAGGCTTCTGATGTTTCTTTCACATTTTTCTACCTGCCCCCCCAAAAAATCACTTCAGTGAGTGACCATAAAATGAGTAGGAGGCCACTATTCTTACACGTTGGGAACCTCTGGCAGCCCTAGGTGGTAGGAGGGCTGACCAGGGCTAACCTGGGTCCTCTAGCACTTGCACCTAGAACTCTGCATATGATTTTCCGTGTACTCTGGCTTCTTCCTCTCATTTTGAAAACCTCTAAAATAATAAGCAGACTTAATGGTAAAAAGTGTGTTGATTATTTTATCCATGGTGCCAAACACTCATGCACATGTGCACTGCTGCGTTGCATTATGCCAAAATCTGAGCAATCCTGTTAGTGCTTCTAGATTGTCTTACCTGATAACTGCCTGACAGGTATCCTTCCTCATCTTCCCTTTTCTGCTCTTCTTCCTCTTTTTTCTTCTCTGTAACATTGTTACTTTCTGTACCCTGACATCTTTTGCTTTCTTTACATCCCTAATTTTGTTCTTTGTACTACTTCATGTCTCTGTTGGCTCCAGTTATGCTTGCTCCCTCCTTCTACTTGTATACTTTCATCCATGATTTTCATTCTTTCTGTTCTTCCTCTCTTACTCTCATGTCTGTTCTTTCCCATTTCTAACTACTGTCCCTCTTTCTCTTCAGCACTCTTCTCTATTTGTTTGGTGTCCTCGTTTCTCCTGCTTCTCATGCGTTGCTCCATTTGTCTCTTCTGGATTTAGGCTATAATTAAGTCTCAACAATTGCTCATGATAGTTGAGACTTAAGTATAGTCTAAACGCAGACCATATTCTTAAAATGTAAACATTTAGCAAGGAGGAAACCCCAGAACATTGGGTTGAGTTGAGAAATTTAATGTTATTTGGAAAGAAAATTCTAGTGTATAGGAATGCATAAGCAAATGGGTGGTATGACCCCAAGTCAGCACTTTTGCAGGCATCCCTAGCACAAAGAATTCAATTCAGTTTTGTACTTGGTAAAAGTATATCTTGGTACACACAGAAACCTGAAGCATCAGCATAAAATATTACAGATAGCTGATATTAATAAAGAACAGGTTTTTAAGGGATACACAAGTGTTCCAACATGATTTCTCATTCCACTTTGGGAATTTCTCTCATGAGACCTGCCTTATGAAACAAATCTTTTCTGCACTCACAACAGTTTCATATTCTTGTTTTTCTGATGACTGCAGCAGAAATCTAGACACGCCTTACTGAAGAGTTTTCAGGGTAAAATAGGCTGGATCTAGAGGGTTAAAAAAAACAAGGTAACAAAATAAAATTGCATAATGAATTTAGCTTACAAGAGGAAAAGCAGGAGAATGGTTTGAGAAGAACATAGGATTTCTGATGACAAGGTAGGAATTGGAAACCAGGATAGTCAAGTGGCCAAAAGAGTTTTATTTTAATTTGAGAAGAAAAATTTGTATGTAAACATGCAGCTTTTCCTTACATCTGGCAAAAGACAGTAGTCATCTGCTAATGTAATTTCCCTTTTTTGAATTTAACTTAAACATGCTTTCTTTAAAAAATTACTGGTTTTAACTGAAGAGAACACATTATGAATAAAATAATCCTCTGTTGCATAGATATTAATGGTCATAATCCTCTTTCTCTCTGAGAAGGCCTTAGTTTTCAAGATCAGTAATCTGGTGTTTGCAAAATGTTGGAGTATAAATTCAAGTAAAATCATTAACTTGTTTAGGATCTTCCTGTCGGTCCTTTGGTACATTTAGATTTATTCAGCATGAGATTTGGCACATTTAGCACTTTATGTCCATATTAAAGGTCTCTGTGGAGCATTTCTTTTTTGGTTTTGCTTCTCTTCTCCTGTATGGTGCCAATGAGCCTCTTAGGTTACATGATGGAAGCATGTCTTCTGCTGATGTTCTGCTTTTCCATACTGCCTTGTCTTATAGAAATAAATAAGCTGTTAATGAATAGACTTCCATATTTGTCATAGAGACTGTAGATTTTTCAGACAGAACTTTGCATAAGTTCTCCATCCATAGGCTCGAGCACTACATTTTTTCAGAAATACAGGAAAGTCTGTAACATTTCTCTTGCAAATTTACCTTCCCGGTATGCTAGACTTCCCTGTGCAAAGATTAAACTATTTTCCCTTATCACAAACTGAGTAAAATTAAATACCCTGTTCTTTAGTCTAGTAAGTAGCACAAGCAGTTTGATTAAACTGCCAATTCTGCTAGCAGCTTTTGAAGATAAATCATATAAGTTATTTTTAGTTAGAAATGTGTAACAATAGTGAGAGATATCTTTTGTTTGCTGATGTTTGAAATGGTAGAATGTGCCTAGTTAGTCCCTTGAAAATAGTCATGTACCATGTATCTACATAGTGGAAGAAGAGATCACAAGGACAGGAATTTAGGAATTACCATGCCAATTTGGGCTCAATTCCACCTCATTCCATATGAGATTCTTCATGGAAGGATGCATCAAAAAGGGAAAATGAGGAATTACTTTGAAAGAATTCACCAATGCTTCCTAAACAGAAAATTCTAAGCTATTTAGAGAGAACAACTTTTAGGACCAAGGATATTCACCCAGTGAAAGAACATTTGCAGGGCAGGCTTTGCCACTAGCAATAATCAAGGCAGTAACCTGCTTCAGAAAGGAACTCCTCCAGAAAGGGCCAAATAACCTGCTTAGGAAGTTTTTTTTTCCATTGCTGGCACCTGATATACCACGGGTCTCACTTACAGACCCTGTGCTCCAGAGATAGAAGGGTTAACAGCACATCATACTGTTGTTCTTTGTACCTCCTATTACAGCATTATAAGTAACATTGGCTGCAAATAATTTTGTGTGACACAGTATGGAATTTAAACAGATAGGAATCAGACTTTTAGATATACACTTAAAATTCTAGGCTCGAGTTATTTTCCACATTAGTTTTGTAAGGAATTTGTTTTCATTTATAATGTGGGAGCAGCTGCCCTACTATTTCATTAGAAATGTTTTTAGAGACCTGAAAAAAAGAATTCTTCAACTCCAATTTATGAGCAGCTTATAATAATTTCAGTTTAGCATCAGACTTAATTCTATCAGAATACTTCTTAATACAAGACTAAAATCTAAGTCATCCCATCTGTTAACAAGAAAGTTTTCTAAAACTCTCAAAACCCATTGAGAAAATTGTATTGTATTTATTATGCAAACACATTAAGAGCAGAAAAAGGAACATTGTTTAACAGATAACTCTTTTTTATTACTGAAATAAAATTTGTCATACTATCTTAGGAACTATATATATTTTTTTCCTGGTGATCCAAGATACACCAGATACACTATTTCTGAAACCAGTGCAATCATTTGAGATGGAAAGGTATAATGGGCTAGAGAGAAACAGAAGATTATTAGTTCATTATTTACGTGGCAAAATGGAGATATACTTGTTTTACCAGTTACCTTCCTGAAACTAGCCCAGTCAAGATTTCCGGGGGTTTGGTTTTAGTTTTTTGTTTGTTTGGTTGGTTTTGGGTTTGTGGTTTTGCGGGTTTTTTGTTTTGTTTGTTTAATATTTAATTACATAAGCATGTGAGCATTTCTATTTGTTATGCATGGATTCAACTAAATGCCTCAAAACCTCAGCTCCCTGTGTTTGTGCTGAAGTTATACTTAATCTTCAAGTTTAAAATTATAGTTATCTTAGCAGTTATACTTACTGCAAGCCTCTCTCTAACAACATGGAGCCTTCCCAGAAGAAGCTGTGATTTTGTTGATCTACAGAGTGATTCATTATGAGTTACAAATTAATATTGTTCAGGTGTTAATTTGCCTGAGCACAATATGTAGCAGAATCCCAGTCAGTGAGCTGAATTCAAGCCACCACAAACAGCAGGGCTGGAACTGTACAATTTAACCTCAAAAAAACTTCAGAATTTTTCTTGCTTGATGCAGAACTCACATACTTATGTAATCCCACCACATATAACTTACTGACTGAAGAGAGAAGGAATTCTGTTACAGTTCAGACAAGTTATTATTTTTACAATGAATTACATTATTACCTTTGCTTTTCTGGTGACTCCATGTTTTGTGCCTATAAACTTATTCCAACTCTGACACATGGTGTATTTAAGGCAGAATACCTATTTTTGTTAGCAAAATGCAGTAAGATTTCTTGTTTAGGAATGGAATTGATAATACACATAGTATCAGGACAAAGAAATCTTGTTACTGTAATTATAATTAGAAATTTAAGAGGCCAGTAAAGATAAGCTGGTAGTTTCTAAATTCAGGTGACAAATCCTTCCTGAGAATTTGTACCTGTTAAAATGAGTTTGATTGCTGGACAGACAACACCTGGTGTGGTGCCTTTTCTCCATTTCTGCTTTTTACTTGTGATCTCTTTTCCCTGCCTCCAACCCCTGGCAGTGCGGCTCACCAGTCTCCTGACCAGTAACCCCATCGCTTCTGCCTAGTGCCCCGGGAGAGGGAAACTTCAAATTAGGTGGCTTCATATGCATGGGAATCTGCTGGGCCACTTTTTCCCAATACATTTCTCAGGAAAATCAGAGACTTCAGCATTTTTGAAAGCTCAGTGTCTTGGCTGGCAGCACCAAAAATGACTAGCTATATCTGTAAAAATAGGGAGAATTTTAGCGTTCAAAGGCAGGTTTCTCCCCTCTTCTTTGTAAACTGTGATTAAGCCCGTTAACAAAAAGATAAAAGAAAGAGGGGTCCCCTCAACACACACTCAGAAATTCCTCTATAGAGAAGAATAAAAGATTTGAGCTACAAAGTACAACTTCCATTGCAGATCTGTGTCTGTCCCTTCATTTTTAGCTCTGACTGCAGGGACAAGGAACATCCGACAGCTCTGCAAACCCTCCTTGCACTCCTGGTTGCTTTTCTAGCCTGAGGAACCTGTCTCGTTGTGGCTTTTTATTCTGCATATACCATGCTATAAAAACTGAACCTTATTTTTTTTTTTTCCTCCTAGACAACACAGTGTTCCATATAACAAACTGGAATAGTGCATTTTTTGAGAAAGGCTTCATTTTCATTATTAATAGCAATTTTTGTCTGAATTAATTTTGCAGGGCAAAAAGTCCTCTTTTGCTCTTAAGTAGAGAGGCCAGAGTCTTCAAAAATTCCAACCACACTGTGTTCAAGAAAAAAACCCCAAAACCCTCAGTGCTAAAAGCTGTTCCAAATACTACATAAAAATAACATTGAACTATGAAGCATACCGAGCCTCTGATTTCCAACAGCAGGTTTTTTTCTGTTTAATAGTTTCTACTTGTTTGATGTTCTGCAGGTGGTTGTTTACATTTCAAAATTTGTACATAAGTAAAGTTTTAGCTCCAGTACGCTAGAGAAAAATACTTATATTGACTGTAGATTTTGCTGGCAGATACACACATTCACTTGTTTGGAACTGGAGGCTGAAAGAATGTACCTGAAAATTCACTTTTAATTATTGTCTTAGAAATTCCTGGAAGACATTTCTGAAATAAATGCCTTAATGAAGTGCAGTTCAGAGAGACTGACTCCTTGTGACATATGGTAAGGTAAGATGCCAAAAGCTTGTGCAATTGCAAGACTTTAGAGTATATTCATCAAAAGACTACATGTTGACGATATCAGTGAATTAATTTTTAAATTCAAAGCCAAAGACAATAATATCTGGCTACATAAATAGCTTTGGCAATGTAAGTCCTCTATGCAATTTAAGCCACAGCAATCAGACATTGTTTCATGTCACGTTAGAAAAGAATGTGATGTGCCAGGAATTTCTTCTCTGTGTTGGGTTTAAATAATACTCCCCCCTGACATTCCACCTTAACGAGAAAGCTGCACAAAGCGTTTTGGAATTATTCATCCCTTCAAAATAAACATTTTAAAAGTACAAAATAGCATAAAGAAAATAAAATGTTTGGCTTTGTGTCACTTCTGTCTTCCTAGCCTGGAGGTGAGGGATCTGGACTGGTACTTGGACGGTAGGTCAGGGTGCACAGATTGAAGCAGCACAACAGCTCCGAATGATACTGAGCGGTCGCCTTTCTTCTCAGACCAGATGTTACCACTCATGCTTTACTTACCTGGTTATAAGTTTTCACAACGGATAGAAAGCCATCCCGCAACAGAACCTGACCAGCCCTGCGATGGGCGGATGCAGAAGTTACCTTGCAGAGCTTCACTGATGACTAACTGGTAAGCTCACCAGCTCGTAATGGTCCTCCCAGCCTTAAATCTAGTGGAAATCTGACATGAATTACAGATAAAATCATCAAAAAACCAGCTGTTGACCATCCTTTGTCTGGAAGACTGGTTTAACTTTTAGCTAATCACTGAAGACTGAAGATATATAAGGAGTCTGTGGGTCAAACCCAATGTTTTACATCTTTCATTAAAAAAATGATGCTGACTTCAGTGAGTACAGGTTCTTGGTGATGTCTGTCGGTGGTTGCAGTATAGAGCTCATGACAAAGGTATAGCTGGATGAAGTCGGAACTCATTACTTACAACTCAGATCACTGAGTTTTAAGACTGATTACTTATTACTGATTTCTTAAGACTGAGATTACTGAGTCTTAAATCATTACTTAAAGCAAACAGCTTCTTCCCGTATGAATATAGCATATTTTTATCTTATCTGGCAGAAACTGAATGATGGAAAAGAACCTACAGTGTTTAAAAGAAACTTTGCATTTTGGTAGCTAAGTATCACTGAACTCTGACATCACTATTTAAGTGTAATAAAAATAGAAATGAAAAAGTTATAGAAAAGAATTTGTTTTACTCTGTTTCTCAAAAGTTAATGTTAAAGATTTAAAGCAGTTTTGCTAATTACTTTATACATATCTAATATCATTCATCTTCGAGGTAGATTTGCATTACTGTAAAATAGTACAGTTCTACTGAGAGTTCTATTGACCTCAAAGGAGCTGCAACGCTTTACTTTGAGGATGTAGTGGGTGGTAAAGTTACAAAGACTTTTTTTTTTTATATATATTAGATAATAAATCAGCCTTAAAAGTGCACAAAGAGCATGCTTTAAATTTTTCTTCTTTTATATTGCAGATGATCTCTTATTTACTTTTTATTGGTAGCTGTGACAACAATACCAGGGAATATTCCTCAGTGTACTCTTATTATCAAATCTGACAACAGGACGCTCAGCCGTTGGCAGAAAGAGGATTCTTTTAAAAGTCTATTCAACCTCGGTAAGTTGTTTACTCTTTTTTTTTTTTTGCTTGGAAGTTTACCACTTCTACCATTATTTGCTAATATTTTTGAATAAAAAGTGTAATAAGGTTTTTATGCTGTTTTGTGTACATCCACTTTGAAATACTGGAGTATCAAACTTTCTTTTTTTTTTTTTTCTTCCCTTTTCTTTGCACTCTGTCACCAAGTCACCCTGTTCAGTCAGTACCATGTGAACCATTTGTAACTGATGGGCATCGACTGCAGGTGAAACTTTTTCACTTGTGGTACTATCCCCTGCTGCCATGAAGCACTACAGATAGGTCCAGGTTAGATACTTCAAGAGTCAACTTTTGAGGCTGTTGTTCAGATTTAGTGTTTTGATTATATTAATTACATGGAATAGGGATCAGCTAAGAAGTTTGATTCTAAATCCAGAAGATGGGCTTGTCCCTGATTTGCAAAACATCAGGAAAAGTTTGAATCCATCTATGCAATTTTATACATCTTTTAAAATCTTATAGCACAACTGTTCTATATCACAGTAGATAATGAAAGCATCCCTTTAAGAAATGAGACACAAACTGTAGTTCCCTTTGTAATAATAATTAGATAAATTATTCAAAGCAAATAATATCAGGGATAATGATCTCTCTCTTCCTTTATTATAAATACACAAATACTTGCAGATTTTACAATAAAGGAATTTTTATTGTGAGAAACATCTAAAAAATACAGAGCAATAAACAACTTTTCAGTTTTGAATGTGCATACAAGGAAGTCTTCTACAGTATTTAAAAAAAAAAGGAAAAATAATAAATCAAACTTCATGTACTGTGGAAATGAGAAAATAGAGTATTGCCTCAAGTAAAATAAAAATCTAAGGGATCGTAACCTAAAAGGGAAGATCTTTTTGAAGTCTTTGAAAGGCAGTGAGGGAAAGAAGTTTCTGAAACTTAGCCCTATGCTGCTTCATTTTATATCCCTTCCATTAACCGACTTCATCCATGAGAGCAGAGGAAAATCTCTCCTCAAAGACTGCAGCCCCAACTGCCTTGGCCTCTGACCCTGCAACGGTTTAAATTTCCCCAGGAAACCTCCTCTTCCCTGGATCATACGAGAAGGCATATTTCACACACTTTCCCCTTTGTCAGGACTTGCACTATGAGATTGCAGCTTCAAAATGCGATGCTTCCTCAGCAGATGATTTTGCAGTGCTTTCCTATTAAATCTTCGGTGAGAAGCCCAACAAACACCACCGCGCTTTACAAGCCCTTTTTGCACCTGAGTTAAATAAAACCCTCACGGTTTTCCAGTGCATTTTTCTGTTGTCCTAAACTCTCTTACATCTTCTTAAATGATCTTAAACCAAATTCCGTGCCTACAAACCAAACGAAACAAATAAAAATATTAGCTCACGATATACCTGAAGGTAGGGTGAAGGTGAATGGAGGTGAAATGCAGATTTTTAAAGCAGACTCTCAACAAGAATGCAGTTCTTTTGGCAATTGTTCATGTTCCATTCATGAGAATCTGCTGAAGTGATTATTTTTCACTGTGAGAGCACTCGTAATTTACACATACTTGAAAATTCGTGACTTGTTCGGAACTAAATAATTTGAAAGTTATTGAACTGGAAAATCCTGCAGAGGAATACACCTAGGAATCTATGACTTGGAAAAGTTTAGAAGCAAGAGCTAACAGCTTAACATGCACTCTTCTTGAATATATCTTAATTTTTAGCTCGTATTTTACCCAAGAATCCATATTCTTTCAATTATATGTTCTTCAAGGGATGTCAGTAAGTCAGTTAAAGGAAACAGAATATTTAGTTTGACAGGCAATTTACACCTGAAATTTCAGACTTCTTAGCACACACGTACTGGCTTAGCATGAGAAGTATTGTTTAAACGATATAAATATTTAGACTCGTCAATTTCTTAAGATAATAGTGACATTTGGATAATAACATTGCCCAAAACGCAGTCCTAGTTCCTTTATCATAGTTATACTCCTATTTTCTACCCCGGTTTGCTTAGAAACAAAGCAACAGCGTGCAGCGGGACTGCATATATCCAAACCCCATTTTAGTGCTCAGTGAGTGAGGGTGTGAGCCTGTATACAGGATGTGATGCTTCAGTGTGGACCAGATTTCCTAAAAAGTCAGGTACTTTATAACAAAGCTAGTTGTTGTGTCACAAAAAGTATCATCTTATATTGTTTCTGTGTTAATAATTGATATTACTCTTGCGAGTAAAATTAATATCTCACCATGAATACTTCTGCCATCATTTCTCTGTGCATATAGACATGCCTCTTCACGCCTACAACATGCTCAAGCACATGACAGTCTTGTGTCATCCTCCACTTTGAAATGATCAATACCGCCCATGTAGGTGTATTCAAATGCTGGTCAAGAAGAAAATTCCGTTATTTAGTTTTTGTGATGACCATGTGAGAATTGGGAACCAGCTGGCCCCGGACCGGATCCCTGGGGCGGGGGGGGATACCAGAGGTTTGTACAGCAGCTCTGGCAGAAGATGGGTGTTCTTGTCATAAGTGATGGTATTTCATGGAGAACGCTCAAGGCAATTCTGCTCAGAGGACATCTGTAATGCCAGCAATACAACTTCTATCTTATAGCCCATTCCAAAATCTGAAGATCTGATAGATTTGTATTCCAATATTGGTAGTATTTTCAACTCCCTTTCTTTTTTCCATTTAGTAAACCGAAAAAGTCGAAAATGAGTTAGTACTACTTGCAATATCAAGGTTTACTGATGCCTGCTGAATACTGTCTGCATATTAATTCCTTTAACAATAAAAATGTCTTTCCCTCTCTTTTTAGCAAACTTCAGGGAGCAAACAATAATCTCTGCAAAGAAAAAACAGCACTTCTGTGCTTTCAGTTAATAGCCAGCAGAGTTATAGCTTTTAATGTAGAGCATCTTCAGTACCTGTTTGCCTCAGGAAAAAAAAAATAAAAATTACTGCAAACACAGATCTTTTCTTTAGTATCTGAGCACTTTTTTTAAAAAAAATAAAATTTATAAGAGCACACTTAACCACAGGAGTCTCTGCTCCTGTTGTTTCTTACTCTCAGGCATTTATCTCAGCAGGAAAATTCAAGCAGAATTGACCTGGCTGCCAGTATTTCTTGGGCACTCCTCAGAAGAGGCAGACAAGAGTCGAGATACATCGCGTTTTCCTTTTGAAGTGTTGACTATAAAATAGGTATAGTCACTAGTATTTGTAACTCTACTGTCTTTTCTCTACATGATCATTTCCTCTTATTTCTTTGGATTTAAGAATCAAGGAAATCTATTACAGTAAGAAAATTAAAAAAATCAACATTGAAGATTATTTCACTTCAGGTTTTACATAGCACACTGAGTGCAAGAAAGAAAATAGAACAGTTGGAAACTAGAAAACTTATTTTGAGACATTAAACCACAAAATGTTACTAATACCAGGATTTTAATATTCAAATGCAAAAGAAAATTGAAGTTTTAGTCTGAAAGAGCTTATAGTTACTTCGCCCTTTTTTTTTTTTTCCCTTTGAGTAGACAGTAGATTCTATTACATGGCTATTACATAACAACGTATTGCTATTTATATCATGATGACATACTAAAATAAAAATCTACTTTTTTAAGATTTTCAATCTTCTAAAAAGTACTATCTTATTTGGCATCAATTGCTGAATAGATAAAAATGAAAAATGACTTTTTAAGGAGGTATTTTATCATCAGAAGTTTTGCCAGTCTCTCAGCCCTCTGAAAATCAATATGATTTCAAAGCAGAAATGCTTGTTTAAAAAGAAGTTTTATCTAAACAGAAATATTACTCTGGTACTGGTCTGAATTATTTCATCTTAAATAGAACAGCAGTGTTTTATGCAAAAAATAAAACCATAACTATTTAAAAATTAAGCTGTGCTATTTCAGTTCATAAAACATAGATTGCCTGGCAAGTTAAATCAGGGCAAGCATATGCTTTGGTCTGGCGCATGCAGAAAACGATGAAATTGCCTACAGGGCAATCAAGGACAGGTTTGATCATTAGGAATCTAACTTATATCCCCTTTTCAGTGAAACAGCTTCTGAACTTGCGTGCCCAAATTAAGATGTCCCATGTTTTGAAGTGTATTTAAGCAAATTTTCATCAGAATTCCCACTTGCAAAATAGATTTAGGAACTGAGAGGCAGGAAAGAGCTAATTTTATAGGTATTTAGGCACTTACTCATCTCTGTGAAGATTGTCCTAAGATTTTCTGAAGTAACCAGAGCATGTTAGACCGTTCTGTTGATTTCAGCACGTACTGTCTTTTAGCACCTATAAACAGGAATTTAATTGTTTAAATCCTTTTAGATACCTCAGGTATGGATATATCTACAATTCATAAAATTCTGGCCCAAATACAGATGGAATGAAATCTTCTTTTTAGCCTTTTTAAGATCACTACCAAATATCATACTCTTTAGAATTTCAAATGTCATATCTGTTGCAAGTCTCTCAGTTTATACTACCAGAAGCTTCATTACAGTTAATTAACAATGTATAATACTAATTACACTCATCAGACAAGATTAGTTTGCAGGTGCACCTCTTTTCTGAAGAAAACATGCAAACAGTGTTCTTTTTCATGTGTTAGCTTTCATCTGTTTCTCAGTTAACAAATAGCAGTGATAGCAATTATTTTTCTATTTGTTTCCAATATGGTTTGTCAAAAAAAAAAAAGAGGGCATTTGGGTGTTGTGTTGTTTTTGTTTTGTTTTGTTTTGTTTTTCTCCCCCTTCTCTTCGAATTCTGTTTCCTAGCAGGAAAACAAGTCAAAATCTTCAGATACACTCTCGGTTCTGTTCAGGCAGCATGGATAAACATCTTACCACGTCCACAGTGTGAATTCCAAGGCCAGTCAATGGCAAGTACCTGTTCTTGATAGCAACAGGCATGTCTTTTCCCCACTAAGGCTTGTCAAGAAGATTTACCTAAAATAAATCATGTTATAGTGCTCAGTCTTCATACCCTCAGAGCTATTCCTGCACATTCTTCTGCTACTTGACGATTTGCACTGCTGAGAACAATCTAACCCTATTTTTGTGGCAATTTCAGGAAATGAAAGGTTCCTTTCTGGCCTCCTTGCACCTAGCTCATATCTCAGGATAGGAATCCACAGTCTTGCCTCTCTCCAGATTAACTTTTTATTCTACTTTTTCTCTGTTGTGATTATCTTGACAAGTCTGAATCAATATTGGCATCTGCAGGATTTTTCTCTGTTATGGACAATAGCAGAGTTAACTGATGAACATTTCACTTTCATTGGGCAAAATACCATTATTCAGAGCAGAAATTTAGAATTATAGAATTTATAGAATTGCACACCCTTAGTTTACTGGAGACAAAGCTTCCAAAGGCTGATTATCAGTGATGACACAGGAAAGAGAGTGTACATGAACATAAATGATTAGCCATAGTTTCTTCAGGAAAAACATCCATGAAACAGGAGTACCAGTCAGCAGAGGTAGTCCTATATACCTAAAATAATAAATATATATTATTCTATGTGGCATTCCTCAGGGGCTGGTATTGGGACCAGTGCTGTTGAGCATCTTTGTTGGTGATGTGGTCAGTGGGATTGAAAGCATCCTCAGCAAGTTTGTCAATGACACCAAGTTCTGTGGCGTGGTTGACATGCTGGAGGGAAGGGATGCCGTCCAGAGGGACCTTGACAGGCTTGAGAGGTGGGCACGTGCAAACCCCATGAAGTTCAGCAAGGCCAAGTGCAAGGTCCTGTACATGGGTCGGGGCAATCCTAAGCACAACTACGGCCTGGGCACAGAATGGATTGAGAGCAGCCCTGAGAAGGACTTGGGGGGTGCTGGTGGACAAGAAGCTCAACGTGACCCAGCAGTGTGCGCTTGCAGCCTAGAAAGCCAACCATATCCTGGGCTGCACCAAAAGAAGTGCGACCAGCGGGTCGAGGCAGATGATTCTTCTCTCGTGAGACCCCATCGGGAGTNCAAGGTCAGGTTGGATGGGGCTTTGGGCAACCTGGTCTAGTGGAGGGTGTCCCTGCCCATGGCAGGGGAGTTGGAACTAGATGGTCTTTAAGGTCCCTTACAATGCCAACCATTCTATGATTTATAAAACTACAATAATATGGGAATATTCTACTCATCTACAGCCTCTGTTATGCCTTGCTGTAATAATAATATTTGAATCTTCTATGCTACAGTAACACTGTTTCTCCTATCACCATGACACTTTCTAATTTGTAGTAGTATTTTGGAGTAAGTTAAAAGTAAAAATTTTCTTAGCTCAATAAATTGGATTATTTGACATATAATGAAAACAACTACCTATATTTGCATTGATGTTTAGGCAGTTTGGCAATTTAGGCACATCCTGGTAGCGCATGATTCTCTAATTTTTCAAGAAATAGAAAAAAACAAATTGTTTATTCTGTTTCAAAAAGTAGAATGCGAAAATGATACATAAATAATTAAAACTGGGAATTTTTTATAGGCCAGAACAACATTTATTCATACACACACACACACAAAAAAATTAATTCTGTTTTATCACATCTCCTCTAATAATGATATCCTCAGATTGTTTCTCTTTTGCTAAACTTTCTTAGCATCAGTCACTGGAGTAAATGTAATCTCATTTTAATTTTTAAAAAAGGAAAACTAATGCAGTAAGACACAAGGCCTATTTTTCATTAATGTAGCCATCAGATCAGAAATAAAATTAATTATTAGAATGCATTCCACAGATATATCATAAGACATGAAAGCAATTATAAACCAGTTATTTTATCATTGTGTATGATGCTATTCATGGTTCTGGCATTTTATATAGGAGAAATTTTGATTTGCAGAACTTTGTTCATGAAAAGGGACAACCAAGATCTGCATGTTCTGTTTATCGCTTGATTTATAGAATTATAGAATTTCTTAGGTTGGAAAACACCTTTAAGATCATCAAGTCCAACCATTAACCCAGCACTGCCAAGTCCACCACTAAACCATGTCCCTGAGCACCACATCTTCACGTCTCTTAAATACCTCCAGGGATGGTGACTCAACCACTTCCCTGGGCAGCTTGTTCCAGGGCTTGACAGCCCTTGTGGTGAAGAAATTTTTCCTAATATCCCATCTAAACCTCCCCTGGTACAACTTGAGGCCATTTCCTCTTGGCCTATCACTTGTTACTTAGGAGGAGAGGCCAAAACCCACCTGGCTACAACCTCCTTTCAGGTAGTTGTAAAGAGCCATAAGGTCTCCCCTCAGCCTCCTCTTCTCCAGACTGAACAACCTCAGTTGCCTCAGCTGCTCCCTCTTAACACCTGTGCTCTAGATCCTTCACCAGCTTTGTCATCCTTCTTTGGACACANTAGACAACATCCACAGCCTTTCTCTCATCTTCTAAGCAGGTCACCTTGTCATGGAAGGAGATCAGGTTAGGCAAGCAGGACCTGATTTTCACGAACCTATGCTGACTGGGCCTGACTATTTGGTTGTCCTCTATGTGCCACGTGATGACACTTAAGATGATCTGCTCCATTACCTTCCTCAGCACTGAGGTCAGATTGACAGGCCTGTAGTTCCCTGGATCCTTCTTCTGGCCCTTCTTGTAGATGGGTGTCACATTTGCTAACTGGGGTCTCCCCGGGTAGCCAGGACTGCTGATAAAATGATGGAAAGTGTCTTGGTGAGCACTTCTGCCAGCTCCCTCAGTATCCTTGTGTGGATCTCATCTAGCCCAAAGACTTGCATCTAAGTGGTGTGGCAGGTTGCCAACCATTTCCTCTTGGATTATAGGGGCTTCATTCTGCTCCCTGTCTTCCAGCTCAGGGGCTGGGTACCCAGTGAACAACTGGTCTTACTGCTAAATACTGAGGCAAAGACAACATTAAGTACCTCAGCCCCTTCTTCATCCTTTATCACTACATTTCCCCCTGCATCCAATAAATGATGGAGCTTCTCCTTAAGCTCTCCTTTTGTTGTTAATGTATTTATAGAAATGTTTTTTTTTATTATCTGTTACTGTAGTAGGAAGATTAAGTTCTAGCTGGGCTTTGGCCCTACTATGCCCTTCTCTCTGCATAGCCTAATGTAGTTGTCCTGAGTTGCCTGCCCCTTCTTCCAGAGGCCATAAACTCTCCTTTTTTTTTTTTTTTTCTCTCCTGAGTTCCAGCCAAATGTCTCTGTTCAGCCAGTTCTCTTTTAAATTTGAAAAAACACAAATTATTCTAAAAGGCTATTTTTTGACATTGATTTATGCATGGCCAGAGCAAGATGATACCATCCTGGCCAAAAATTGTTGTTCTTTAATTCTCTTTCTATATAAAAGCAAGTAAAAATCAGATCAAAACTAGTCTTTGGGTTGTTTACTTAGGATATGATTTTAAGGAATCTTTGGGAATTAAGATACTAAACTTCTGCTCACTTTCTAAAGACTAAGTTAACTCCCTTTTGGCCTTTGAAAATTACATACCTATAACAAAATTTAGCAATATTAAGAACCCCACTATGTTCAGCAAAACACAGAAGTCATAATTTTTATATGGAAATCAGCACCAAACTGCTGTCATGTTAGATAGGCAAAAGATGCAGGGCAAGTCAAATCATGAGACAAATTAATCTTTCACCAGGTTAGGAAAGAGTGAGTTAACCACACCTTCAGCTTCATCAGGTCTGGAGGGATGAGAAACTAGAATTCTCCTTTAGAGTGAGATGCTTAAAAACCTCTGCTTTTATCAGAAGAGTCTTCCCCGACTGCCTTCATCCTATTTCACCTTCCCAAGAGCTGGGTCCTTTATTGGCTAGGAATGAGGTTCCTCATAATGCCTCTGCAGGGATTTCCTGCAGTAGAGCCTTACTATTTGTCCATACATTCTAGCACAATGAGCGCCTTAGATACTTCTTGCAAAAAAACCTTTTAACTATGTACAAACTGAAGTTTAATTCCACATTTTTATTTCTTTCCCAAAATTTTGCAGATGGCACAAACTCATTCCAAGGCAGTGATGCCTCAATTCACTCTCTAACTGAAAAGCAAAACTACCTGTGAAAAACACTCCTCTGTTTGACTTGCTTATTGGTCACACTGCTAAAGAGGATAAAGTCTTTCTGATTAAACATGACTACTTCTGCTAAAGTACTTCAAAACACTACATATATTGCTTTGGGACAGTGCCCTAAGTTTTCCTATTTCCAACACTCCACAGTCCAGGGTAAGGAGGTTGGTTTTCTGCCTTACTAGGAAAGAGAGAATTATTTTTCCTCCTCACTGTGATGAGGCAACCCAGAATACAAATCTGGAATGGTTATTTGCCTTTGATTTTACTTCTGTTATTGAGAACATTGCATCATTAGAAATCTGGGCTCATGGTAACTGGCAGTCCTGAACTTGTAATGCTGTTACACATTTTTTCACTGCTGTGACCTTTAATATAGCAGGATAAGTCCATCTTCTTTATATATGGTTTTTATACTACTGTACAAATCTATATAAATATCTATATTTTTTCCCTCAGCTATTACTCCATAGATTTCAAAAGGAAGATAAATACAAATGGGAAATGTAATAGGTAAAAAATGTAAAAATACATTTTTCTGTTTTGGATCATTCATATTAAGCCATTTGACTACTTTCAGCACAGCTTAAGATAAGATGAGATAATTTTTCTCAACCTTCATTATTTGTAATTGACAGGAAAATGTTTGAACTAAAATATAGAATAAGTGTTGTAGCAGATAACCACATTTACTTCTTCCTGCATACCACAGAAGCATAGAAAAATTAAAGAAGGGATAAAAACCTAATTGAGAAGTAATCCTAATTGCAAACTGTACCATTAACAGCTCACAAATTGTAATTTTAACAGACTGTACTGTCATTTTACTATAGTCAGTTTTCTTATTAGTATCCTAAAATAACATAGACTGAAATATGTGAAGCTACTCAATCCTGACAACCAGACCTGTGGCTACAAGAAATAAGTATTTATGCTATGGCCAGGTTGCTTTTGTAGGTAGTGCTTGGTAATTGTTTGAAAGAGAGTAGTTTAACCTCAAATTTTATCTGTTGATATACAAGAGCTACTGATTATTGATTATTTGTTAACCCAATTTCACTGAGATTTGGAAGCATGGAAAGGCAAGCTTTCCTACAAAGGGAATGGGGTAGCTCTTCTCCACACAGCCCGAGGAATATATTCCCCTTGCTTGAGATCCTTACTGCTGGACTATTTTGAAGGCAAGCAGAGTGAGAAAGGAGCAGCAAGATTAGCACAGTAGAGTATTGCAAGAGGTTAGAGAATGCCGCAAGCAATAGGGGTATCACAAACAGTACGGACATAACATTGAGATGCTTCTACAAGGAAACGTTATAGAGATATGTACCAGACCACTCAGAAGCTTTTAGTCCTCTCAAAGCCTGATTAACAAACATTTTAAGTTTCTTTTTAAAGGTATAACTTCTACCATAGTGACCTCTTCATTGAGTTCTACAGGTTTCTGTACGTTGGGCAAAACAACGATGGTTATATTGTCATGTAATCAGTTTTTATTTTTCTCTAGCCACATTGTGCTTGTTTGGCTGAGATAAAGTTAATTTTCTTCATAGCAGCTAGCATGGGGCTACAGTTTGGATTTGAGCTGCAAACAGTGTTGATAACTCAGAGATGTTTTCATTGCTGCTGAGCAGTGCTGACACAGAGCCAAGGCCTCTTCTGCTTCTCACCCCACCACACCAGCGAGGGGGCTGGGGGTGCACGAGGAGTTGGGAGGGGACACAGCCGGGACAGCTGACCCCAACTGACCAAAGGGAGATTCCATACCATATGATGTCATGCTCAGCATATAAAGCTGGACGAAGAAGAAAGGAAGCAGGGGGACATTTGGAGTGATGGCGTTTTCTTCCCATATCACCATTACATGTGATGGAGCCCTGCTTTCGTGGAGATGGCTGAACACCTGCCTGCCCATGGGAAGTGGGGAATGAATTCCTGGCTTTGCTTTGCTTGTGCACAGGGCTTTTGCTTTACCTGTTAAACTGCCTTTATCTCAGCCCATGAGTTTTCTCACTTTTACCCTTCCGATTCTCTCCTCTGTCCCACTGAGGGGGAAGTGAGCGAGCAGCTGCGTCGGGCTGAGCTGCCGGCTGGGATTAAATCACAACACACATTTAAGAGGGAAATACTGGAGCAGGTATCACACTAAACCAATAGATAAAAAAAGTGTTTCAGATTCATCTCAGACACAGACAGTGATCCTATGAATAGTTCAGATTTTCTTTCCAGCAACAGTGCTTTGTATAGAAGTGAGGGTATGGATGGTTACAGGAATAGGCAGACCACCCGCCCCTTCTGTGCTGTATCTGCCCGGGTTTACAGACAGCAGTGTGGGCAGAATAAGAATATTTGACTGAAGAGTTTAAAGCATCCCTGCTACCGAGAGAGAGATTTTATAATTTCCTGACCAAAGCACACTGTTACTATTTAAAATTACCTATCTCTTGCTTCTCACCAGCCAAGTTGCTTTGTGAGCATTGTCAAAGCCCTTTCTTAGGAAATTATTTTTCCTCTTCCCACACTCCAGTTCACCATGCAGGCACTGGTTAAACATATACATCTGCCTACATCTGACTCTCCTGTCAAGACTGGCACATCTTAGCCTCCCTTATCGACATCTCTGTGGGTGCAGCGTTGGAAGGCTGCAATTTCATCCACTGGTGTGCCTGTCACACGGCTCACCCAGACCAGGGCTCCTTTTCTGAAACTTCTTCAGCTGGAAGGACATGCTTTCAAACCTTATTTTGAAGTGAAAGACCAGATTACAGAAAACAAGATAATCCCTTCATACTGGCATTAATATGGTATACAGACACATACTTGCTGTTTCCAAGAACTGACTATGGGCCTGGACTTACATATTTAAAAATCTGACAGACATCTTCAGCACAATACAGAAGTACTGAATTTATATAAATGTAGGAGAGCTTAAATTAAAAGATAAGGCAGGTTGGCAAATGGACCAGTTCTTTAACATTCCTCATGCACAGCCTTCTCTATTAAAAAAAAAACCCAAACAAAACACCCCCCTCCTCCCCAAACAAACAAAAAAACCCCAAACACAACAGCAGTTCAGATCGTAGCACCAGCAGCAGAATTTTCTCCCCAGTAACTACTTTTTTTCTGATAATGTTAGGGGAGCTAAATGAGATACTATCAGTTTATTTATAAGACAGTATATGGATCAGTTCAGCAGCATTTGTTAAGAAATGTACTTAATTTAAATGGAAAGATTCTTCTCCAGGTAAAGTGAGCAGAGCATTTAATTCCATTATGCAACTGACAGAAGTATTACTACACTATGAATTAATATTTTCAGTTGCCTACAACAGCATTTTATCTAAACAAATTACATTTGCTTCTGATAGTCATTCAAGTAGTCATCAGAGGACTAAAACACTATTTTGCTTTTCAGCTGTGTCCTTCCTCTAACAGGTTCAAACATTATTAGCCAGCCTTAGCGCCTACAGATTTCTAAATGAAGTCACTAACGTGCAGTGGAAATTTGTGCCAAGTCCTGTTTTTGAGAACAGACACAAAGAGCAAAAATGTTATTATTATTTGAGTTAACTTGGAAATTATGCCGGTGAGATACCACAGTGGCGGGGGGAATTACCGAACGTGTTCTCAGACATCAGAAGTGTGCGAAGACTCTGTTATTTCAGCATCCTGTGCTTCACTGTGTCAGGCTAGAAGAGACAGATTCCGAGCTGTTAGATATCTGAGTGCCGTCATGCTAAAACACGACACAGTCCCTAAATTAGAAGCCTAATCTGTTCAATATGCCAGATTCAGACTGATTTGCTGAAAATCCCCTCAACTCAGGTAATCAGAAATTGTTATTCTAATGTCATTGCTTTTTAATTTTATTACTGCAGTGCACTGAAACAGGATCATCTTCCTCTTGGCTTGACCTGTCATCTGTACTTCTGGAATTCCTGCCTGTCTCCCATATCTTAATTAAAAGCTCATTGTCCTTCTAGTGGAAGTCCTACACAAATGTTCTGCTTGTATTTCTCATCACGTGTTTCTTCTGCTTTCCTCAATCACCTCTCTAATGTTCTCTGGTTTATTGCCTTCTGGAGTTTTGCCTTTTGACTTACACTCTTCCTTGTGTTTGCCATCACAATTAACACAAACCATGGCCACAAATTTGGACAGAAGTTGCAGAAGAAAATACAATCGCTCCTAAACAAAAGTGCTCCCCATCTATACTAAGAGATCACATGCGGATTCCATGGAGAAATGTCTTTGCTCTACAGTAAGAAGCAGGACGGATGCCATAGGAGATGAAATGTAAACAAAGCGTAATCTGTAATAGGCACGGTACAGTTTGTATTATACACACCTGCCAGAAACAGCCTCTGGTTGTGTGAGGCTCTGTGTTAGAATGAATAGTTCATTAGTTTTAGTAAAATTATGACTCTTAATGTTCTTGTTCAATGTAAAACTTTATGTTTTTAAATCTGTTAAGTTCTAGTTTAAGCACTACATGTCAATACTACCCATGACATTTACACTGTTTGGGAACATTCCAGTCATGAAAGTTGTTAAAAAATTACACTGAAGAGGTGCTTATTTACTTAATCTAGCCATGACACTTATACAACCATCTTAATGATTGGAATATCAAGTGTTCTATTTACGCAGCAGACTAGCTGAAGTCTGCAAGCATTAAACTTTGAGTGACTATGGCTGGGACTAAAAAGTTTCTATCAGGAGATACCTCCTTCTGGAAACCAGGTGGCTTAAAGGTTTGAGCCAGAGGTTTCACTGAGATCACCTGTAGTGAAAGCCTTACCTTTCACTTATTGCTTCAGAACCTATTTATAACGCTAACGTATACTGCGTCTTCTGAGATTTTCAGAATGCAGATCATACTTTCTTTGAAAAAGTCATTTACTTTTGTCTTTCAAACCACATCTCTAATAACTTAGTTGTGCATTCAATACTTCTTGCATTATAACCCATAGCGACTAATCATTCCTTATTCATATGCTTCATATTATTAATGTTTTGGCAGGTTATTTTCACATTTTGGTTCTATAATTCAGGCTGAGTCCTGTTCTACTTAAATAAGGAATTATTCAGTACAAGGGAAGATTATGTCGTTTCTTTATGACTTTTAAAAATCCATTATACACATATGTCAGAAATCAGTGAACTGAAATTGTACACTGGCATAGCGATATTTCTCCATTTACTGTTTAATAATTTCTAACCCACTAGCATTTTTTCAACTGCTGCTAATCACTGAGTTGACATTTTCAGACAGCCACTTGCAACAATTCCCAGATCCTTCTTAATTATAAGCTGCTAAATTTAAGTGTATCTCTATATGTCTATACATACACATACTGATATTTACACCTTCAGGGTCACTCTATTTTGCAGATACACACAACTCAGTCACTTGAATCTGTGACATTCTTTGCAATGCTTTGATGGCAGCCCTAAAATTTGATATTCTGAATAATTTTCCATCAGCAAGTTGTCCTCAAGCTAAAAGTTAATGCTTCTAGCAACAGATACAAAGACAAAACGAATTAATGTAAGACAGAGGGGAACAGTTGTGCTGAAATGCTTTCTTCCTTTTAAATTTTCAGAAGCAATTTCATGGTGTAGCAGTTCTTTATGCTTTCTAGCTACGTAGCTACGCAGAAATCCATTTGCTGGAGTCCAACCGTGCTGTTTTGGTTCTCCCTCACAAATGAGATGTAAGAGGTCTCCAAATCCTGGTCAGGGCATATTTCATAGAGGCCCAGTGAACAGATGTTTTCTTGTGTTTTCAGCTCCAGTTATCACACTGACATTTTATGAAGACTTAAAACTAAAAGAGACCACCAGCCTTTACACATCACATCCTTAAACAGCCCTAGCAATGAACAGCAGACAATATTTAACGTGCAATGTCTAAGGCATAGCCGATGAAGAACAAGTCATATGCAAAACTGTGTTTGCACCAGCCAAGATTCTGAATTTCTAGTAAACTCAAGATGTTATCTATAAAGGCAAGGAAATTATGCTAAATAGGACAAGCAGCAAATAAATTTGCAAGCCTAGCAGAGCATAGTAAATTTACAGATGTTTGCAAAGCATTTCTCTTCAGGTAAAAATTAAAATTAAATCTTCTTACCAAAGGAAAACAAAAAGAAAAAAAAAAGTTTTAGGAAACAGCAGATCTGTCACAACAATCAGATAAAACATAGCAAGGACATTCTCTTCTTAATGTGCTAGGCTGAGGTGCCCTTCACCGTTCCCTGAATTTCCTCAGGTGACCTTTTCACAGCAAAACAAGTTAATGTAGCTGATTTTTTGCTCATAAGCACGCAGAAAGTCACAATCCTATCCACTGGTTTTGCTGTGAGATGCCTCTTAGTAGCAAACTGGCGGATAGTGGCAGCATCTTACATCAACTTGACCCACATGATGAGAAACATGAGTGAAATCCTGATTCAGTGACAGAAGTCTATTAATTAGGTTAGCCCATCTTGATGGTACCGCTATTTCCCTTCAGCAACAGAAAAGCAGGGGATGTGACAAAATTGGTAATTGCCAAATAAAAGTAATTTAAAAAAAAAGGTGTGATTTGCTAAAGAATAGCATGGCTTGATATCGCCAAAACCATAAGATTGCACATAGTTCAGCTTATCCTCCTTTTTGAGAGATTCACTATTGCTTCATTGAATGGATTGCTGCTCGCTAAGGTAAGAAAAAGAATATATTGGGCACCAGAGAAGGAAAAAGAAAAAAAAAAAAGACAAGTATTTACTTCAATGTCTGCAAAGCTAGAAGAGTGAAAGAAGAAAGTTTTGTGGTGACTAGCCTCTTGAAAGCCAAGAAAATACAGTGTATGTTGCTAGAGTCACAAGTTGCAAGTGCTTAATTCATTTTTTAAAAATATCTTGTTGTTCATATTACAAATATCACATAATACAAAATGCTGCCAACCTCTAAAAAGATTCAAGTGAGCACATTTTTTAATCATATACAGCTATAGTTAGCTAGAAATAGTAGCTTTTGTACGGATTTATGAACTAAATTTCAACTACTTCACTAAAAAATGCTAGACACAAACATCTGAAACAGAAGTTGAAGATGAGGTTATGCATGCTCCCTGCAAGTACATCTGGAGGATTCACAACAAGCCAACAGCCTAAACTATTTCCTTTGAACTTGATGAGCACAGTATGCTTCAAGGAACACAAGCCATGATGTGGTTTTATACAACAAGTTCCAACCTTTCAATTGCGCACAAAATCAATTGGAAAATGAACTGCAGAGTCAAGGCAGCACTTGATGTGAAACATTACTCTCCAGTTAAATACCGGATCAGCCCTTGTCCTAAGCTGCATCTGTGAAGAGCCCGTGACCTTTGCATTCCTGGGGCTCTTCCTCGGCTAGGATCAAAGCTCAGATGTGTAAATACAGGTGGGGCACAGCTATCATTCGGCGGCTCCTGAACAAGCGCTCCTCTCCCCAGCCCTGCTCCCTGAACAATGAAACGGAAAAATGACTCATCAGTTGGAGGCTATAATTTTTCCTCTGGTCCATGAACAGTAACAATGGATAGTGTTCTTTGGGGCTTGCCTACGGGCTCGGTGAGAGTAGCTCGGAGTATTGGGGCAGAGTCACTGCCCTCGCTGCAGCAAACCAGAGGGCACAGAAATGTTAGTGCCACCAGTTCTCCCATCTCAGGAACTAGTGAGGTGAAGGTCCTCTCCTTCCCCACCCCTCCCTTGGCCCTGGGAACAGCGTGGTTTGTCTCCCAGTTCTATAGGAAATGTTTTTAGAAGAACCACAGCATGAAAAATGCTAGGACATGGGAAATAACTAATGTATCTCTAGGTGTAATTTATTTCATTACTAGCGTATTGGTTCCTATATAAACACCAAACTGTAAGAAGATTGGGAGTTAGCTACGCAATCTGAAAACGCATGGTGGTGTCAGACTGCCTGAATCACCGATACCAGCAGGACTAATGCAGGTCCCATTTCCTTTAAATCTTATCTTCTCTGTCTCTCTTGCCCTTTGGTGCAACAAGAGGCACCAGAACTGTTCAGTGTTTAAAGAAAATATATATTTTAGATAAAAAAAAAATGTTTTGTGCTATCATGAAAAATGTAAGAACCATCACATCAGCTGTATCAGCTAAAATACAATGCTCATAGTCACTACTTATCAGGTAAAGGAAAGTGGAATCCATCAGTTATTCAATAATTATGGAATACAGCATTAAACTTCAGTCTTTCATTTGAAAGCAAGGTCAATTTATTTATTTATTTATTTTTAAAGATACTAATTGCTAGCATGCATCATCTTGGCTGTGATTTTATTTTCATGCCAGACCCAAGAAAGCTCAAGGATCAGGTCAGACTATGGAATTAGCATATAATCAACTTTGAATATCGGCTGAAAAAGAAAATTATGATACAGAAAAAATATAAAATATATATATAGGGATAAAAAAATGCCAGTTTTCACTGTTCACATTTGAAGACATAGGAATTAATGACTTTAAATTTTTTTCCAGATAACAATCATTTTTACTAAGAATGTGAAGGAATAAAAGTCTGAAGAAGGGCAGTGAGTCTCAGAAAATTAATTAATAATAAACATAGGGAAAGCAACAAACAGATAAGGGAAATCTAAAAAAGATGACACTGAGTTCTCTGGTTCCCAGCACTGTACAAAAATCTCTCAGAAACTCCCAGTCTACCTATATTTTAAAGGGTAGATTGCCTCTTAGTATTACCACAGAAAAATTCCAAGAATACATTTGAGCTTGCTTTCAGAAGTTATTAAACAGGCACAAAAAAATATTTGAAAGTATAATTTTGTCAAAGAAATGTGATTCTTCCACCTTGGTCCTACTTCTGTCTTTTTTTCAGTTATAGATAGGAAAAATTAACCTACCCACCCCTCACCCCCCCCCCCAAAAAAAAAGTTAGAAATATTCTGGGTCAGTTCTTACACTGATATAAAAACACACTGATATAAACAGAGCCATGATAATTTATATTAGCTGTAGAATTTTCTCTTATTAAACTCAGTTGCCGCCAGACTGTTTTGTATAAACAGCTCTATAAACAGATATCTGTTAATCCAGCATTTCAACATGAAAGAAGTACCAGTGTTACTTCAAACTTGAAACTTCAAGAAAATCTCAGAAATGAGTGGAATATTTATCCAATATATTCCAAGTGAACATCATAAGAAAATATTTTGGAATAAATACATATTTAAACCATAAATCCTGATGAATTACCACAAGGGATTTTTCACAGGAAAGAGCTGCCAGAGGTGGGCTTTTTTTCTTGTTGGCAAGACAAATCCAATAGGATATCTGCTAAGAAAGCATTTAATAAAGGTCATACTTGAGCCTTCACAAACAAAAATTTTAATTAATGCCCTAGCAGTCAGCAATTACATTTGCACATCATTTGCATAGCTTTACAGTACAGACCCGAGAACTGCATCAAACTACACGCATTTACATGGCACTTGCTATGGACAGGAGTTCAGGTTTTTTATTTGTTTCAGAAAGCCAGTGTCCTTGTACAGAAACCAGGCAACATGAAGGTTGCTCCTGCCCTGGAAGTTTCAACTGTTCCCCATAATGGTATCCAGCAGGTGGATCCTGGGCCCACACCAGACATTAACTTAAGAGCATCCCTTAAAAGAGATAGTAGAAACTTCAGATAACTTTAGAAAAGACCCTTCAGTTAAAGCAAGCTGAAGCACATGGCAACAGCTTAAATCTAAAACATAAACCTAAACACATCTCAACTGCCAAGGCATAAGCCAGCTTCATTTTTTTGTACAACCAGCACAAGACAGAGCCAGTCCTCTAATACAGGAGGGATGTAGCAGATTCAGCCTCATTGCCCATTTTCAGATTTATCTCAAAACATGGCAAGTAACAAAAGCAGCGAGCAAAACAGGATCTGAACTGAGACAAGTAAAATCAGGCACTGCCAGGACAAATTTTTCTACTACTCGCTAACCTGTTATAGCATTTCCACTCCAGCACTAGTGGCCAGCTCATCCTGTCACTAAAACTTACAGGCTAAACATGGAAAAACCCAAGATGCATTCACTCAAGATACTCACTGCTCCAAACAAAGCAGAACCTCAGGATCCCACAGTAGCAGACAAGGCTTCTGGCACTTCACTGCAGTGCAGGATAGGAAACAGGTGGCCAAGGTTAGAGATAAACTAGGTCCCAGCATAACTTGGCTCGAGCAATGCTGTTTGTTCATTCCTCGCACAGCTGGGGAGGCAGATTACCAGGCAGAGTTGGTGCAGGCCCACCAGCAACTGCACAACAGCCCCTCTGCATGCAGTCTTCAGGGAGCACTGTGGCTTGCCTAGCTGTGGAAGACAAGTAGGAAACACCATGCTGTTTCTGCTCTGCAATACACCTAACCTTCTAACATCTTCACACAGCCTCATCTGCTCCCCTGATCCTTCTTCCTCCCAGAGCTTTGCTGTGCTAAATAATAATCTCTGATTTTCTGATGCTCAGTTCAGATTTTAATCATGCCATGTACCCTTGCCTCTCTTGATTCTCTGACCCTTGTTTCTGCTTGCTCCTGTTCTCCCTTGAAGGTGCTCTAGGGATCTCTGGGGCCTGAGACCTGTTGTACAATACGGGTCCTACACACTCCTTAAAAGCGAGCCCTACCCTGGAAGCAGCAGTGTGAACAGCCTAGTCGCTGCCCAAGCCCATGCAGACACAGTTCTCCTCCCTGAGAGTTCTGGTTGAACATTTTGCAACCATTTTTCCAGACTGAGGCATTAGTAATTCACTTCACACAAACGAAGAGTCTACCTCATTGAACAGTGTAGACTGTACTTGCAGACTTTAACCCAATGTGGAACGTGACCTACAGGTAGAAGTCAACTAAACAGATGTTCCTTCCAGAGCATTTGCATTCATACATCAAAGCGGACTGGTGCTGCAGTCACAGTATCTTCATAAATATTGTATTGCATTGTAATTATTTTAGAAAAATAGTGAGTTAAAAGACTATTGGTTTTGTCAGTAACTGTCTGGAAATAAGATAGAACCTGGCATTATTCAGGAATGACATCATAAACTGAAGTGCACAGCACCCTTCAAGTCTTACTTAAGTTACAGTCACTGTTAACACAACTGTGAGGGCCGATATAGGGATAAGAACTTATACTGACTGGGAAAGAACCGATATATTAAAGCACATCTGTAGAGGAGCCTGAGAACACCATATTTTGGTTTGGCTAATTCTTTGTTTATCAGCAATTTTCTGGCATGGGGTACATTGCAGGAACATAGAAGTTCTTGTGATCTTTAAGAAGGGAAACAGACCCAGGGAAATTATAAACATCCAATTTAATTCAACTTATTTCATAAACATGTGAACAAATTACTCTTCCTTAGACGTCTGAGTCAATAGAATAATGGCTAGGTAAGTAACAGTCAAAGATCTGTCAAGAAGAAAATGTGTCTGACCTGGACATTAGAAAGAAACTTAACCTGTTTTCTTTCCAATATCAAGTATCAGGGCGGTACACATCATGCATCTTGACTTGAGCAACTGTATCAGATGTTATATAAAAGCTGGGAAAATGCAGTCTAAATAAAACCACTGTAAGAGGGAAATTGTACTCAAAAGAGTAATCAATTGTTCCCTGTCAACGTGAAAAAGAAGCCCTGTATTAACTTCCAAAAAGTATAGGCCAGTATCATACACCATTTTCATAAATAATTTACAATAATTAGAGTATGTTTATTAAATTTGCAGATGACATCTGGCTGGAAAATGTTGCCAACTTGTTGGAGGACAGGATTACCATAAAGAGCAAAATTAGAGAAATGCCTTAAGGGGGGAAAAAAACCTCTCAGACACCAAGTTCTGACACTTGGGTAGGAATAAACAATATGGGACAGGGAAAACATGGGCTTAGTAACAGTTCTAAGATCAAACCTGATAAATAGTACACAAAGAACAGTGGAAGAGAAAGGAGAAATTTTGATTGCAACCTGAACACTTTAACAATATCAAGCCATGATGGCAAAAAGTGTCATACTATGATGTGTAACCATGAACAGAACTTGCAAATTGGATGAAAAAAACCCCAACCCTACTGCTGCTCTTTAAGATTGTGGTCTGACTGCCACGTCTGTTTTTCCAGACACATCTAGTCTGCTTAGTGAGAGTTCAACAAAGAACAAGAAAAATGATAAGCACATTGCAAACACAGGAAGTCTGCAGGAGCTGGGTTGTCAAATGTACTGAAGAAGGTTCAGACAACATGCTTTCCACATGGGAAGGTTAGCTGCCATGAGTAAGAAAATAAAGAGTTCTCCACATCGGTGGTGGTCATACAACAATGGATATAACATTCCTCAGAGAGACTTTCCTTTGAATATTAAGGCTTTCTAGCAGGACAAGTAGTTACAAGCTGGTTAAGTTTTACAAAATTTTTAGTCAAACTACTTCTTTTATTTATTTTTTTAAAGAAACAAGTTAGGCAACTTGATTTACATAGAGATGACCTTACTTTGGATAGGACAATGATTGAGCAGATTTAGCATGATGCTTCAATGTAATAAATATTGCCATACATAAAGATTTGAATATGCTACACAGGAAAGTAAGTATTCAGAAAATGCCCAAAGTTATTTGAAAACAAACTCTGAACCACATACTTGGCTCATATTGTAACACCGCAAGTTACAGAAATGTAATGTTTACTTGCAAAGTTCCATAGAACTGAAATTAAAAAACCCCAGCTTTCCCAAATATTCATACCTTGGTCATGATTTCTACATAAGGTTCTTGCAACTAAACAAACAGTTTAGCAGCAAACACAAGCAATTTATTTTATGGCGCCATTTTTTCTGTATTTCCTTCAAAACTCTTAAGTGATTGAAAAATAAAGTTTTTATGTAAACTGATGACTTTAAAGAACGTTTCAAAATAAAAAAAAATGCTTCATATCTTCATGTGTATCAGCTCCATAAAGAATATTCCAAGACATATTTTACATTCAAGTAAGATAGAATATTATAATAAAACAAATCAGCTTGCAAATACATAAAGTACTAGAGACTAAAAATTAAAATACATTTATCCACCATCACAACAGTCAAATGTATTTTATGATCACATGAAGTTTAGTACCTGAACCAGAAAAAAAATTAGTAACTATAAAATCATTTAGCTTTATTTAATAAAATACTGTTCCAAGAAACATAGAAACAAACATTTCCAGATTTTCTTTCATGCCAAACGGAAACATTTAGCAAGTTTTTCTTTTTCACTTGCCTGAAGGAAGTTATGGTAAATGCAGGCCATAGATTTTGAAAATTACCATGTACTGCGATATACCAATCTTGTCTTTCTGATTATGTTAAACAGTAGCACCATCTACTGGTCCAGAGGATCCTTTCAAACTTTAGAAAAAGCTGTGGAGAGTGATCCAGCCAAAATGATGCAAAATGCTACTGAGAGTAACATGTAGTTTTTCAGGCCCTGGATAGCCAAAGGGAGAGAAGAAGAAAAATATGATGTTGTCGTAGTAGGCACCTGTTTCTCACACACACACAAAAGTAAAATAAAGAACTAGGGTTTCATTTTATGACAAAATTAATAAATCCATTGCATGAAGTGATACATTTTATACCATTTTATTTCATATAATGTTTATAACACATTTGCTGTTCCAAACAGTTTAATACAAGCAATCTATGATGCCATATACTTAGACAAATATTCACAAAATTAATTCAGCAATTTAAAAAAGTATTTTTAAAGGCCTTTGTCTATTTTCAGATTATTTTTAAGCCGTAAGCACTTCTGCAGAGACTATTCTAGCACGTATGAAAAGGATGAAAGATTTGGTGAGTCACAAAGATTTGGATAATAAACATGATGATCTTCTAGTGTGGTGCAACATTAATCTGCAGTGGGAGAGAGAACTTCCAGTTCCTAATCCAAGGATGTCTCATGTATTTTTACACATTCATCAGAAATATGGGGAAAGATGATCTCTAACAGCAAATTAGCTACCTAAGTATCCTGGACAGATTAGCTAAGAGAACCTGAGGATTACCCTGCTAGCATTCAATGCTTCAAATTCCACTAGAAAAATAATTTCTGCCATGTATGTTAACATCCAGTACTGTAACTTAACCTGTTCTAAGCAATCACTGCCATATCAGTTCAGGAATCTCTACACTATACTGTAATTAGCAAGGCCAACTAACCTCTGTCTCGTTTTGGTCCTTTGGTGAATCTGACCCTATAAGTCTAATCTACTTGTCTATGTGATTACTAGGACAATTGCTCATTCCCCTGCCCACACTGAAAGAACTGGCTCAAATAAAGACTGTTTGCAGGCTGTGCTTGGCATCCTGCCTCCTGGCCCTGCTACAGTCTTCATTTACTCCCACTGCTGCTCATATAGTTATGGAATTCAAATCTTCATTCCTGTAAAAATTGTTCACAGTTCTTTACCTTTCTTGGAAAACTTAGTATTGCATGATATGACTTTCAGCTTCATAATGTGATACTTGTAAGGAGGAGAGATCTAAGAGAGAGAGCTGTATACCAAGTTATGCAGTTCCCTAGTTATAGAGACAAGCAAGAGAGACTAGGTAAGAGATCTAATAAGATTACCTTGATTTCTTTAAATACAAGGACTCCCCACATTGCAGCAACAAGGCCAGGACCCTAAAGAATAAGACTCATTTGTACATTACAGCATTTCGTTAAAATGTGCCACCTTCTCATTATTGTTCTCAGGGTGGTTGAGTTTTGTCTGGATAACAAATTTAGGCCTTTCAATTCCATATAATTAGAGCACTCATGGCAAAAGCATAAACATCACTGAAATCTTTAGAAAGTAAGACACAATAAAATCTTCAAGAAGGGCTAAAGAGGCAAGAGACTTATTTTCAGAGAAGGTACAATTTCTTTCTAAATTACACTGTGGAGTCTGCACTGGCTGTTACACGTTCTTTTAGCAGGCTCCAAATGTGCATCACTAGTCCAAACTACAGTCTGCAATTTTACCACATTTCAGAGGATTATTCAGGTTTATTGGCAGCTATCATGGATATTTCCAACATTTCCTTTATTAGTATGACTACCTAGTTGGACAAAGTTTGATTTTATCACTCAGTATGGTATCAAGAGATAGGAACATAAAAGTTTTTCCTGTATAGCAAGCATCTGGACAAAGCAAAGCCAGCCAGATAGACAGGTTAGGAAAACTACTGATTATCTGTGATGTTGTCATACAGATTTCCTAGCTAACAGGAAATAATGACATGCAACGATAACTGCCAGGCATTCCTGGTTATGTAGTTTTTCCCCTGTGGGAGCAATGATTTGAATTTTCATGACTGATGAGAAAATATTATCATAATTCAAAGCAAAAACTGACTCTGGTTCATGGTTCCCTTTAGAGCTGCTCTCAGAAACACTTGACAGATGTTTGGACAGTGATCTTTCTCTCTCCCTCTTCAGTACCACTGATAGGACACAGATTTAGGCCAGCCGGAAACAGCGTCTCATGCTGAATGTATTTGTGGGTGCTGTTTCCTAGTGAAATTGCCAACTACTATTTGAATAACAGCTAAGGTGTTATTTCACTGTCTAGATAATGTACACTGTGAGAGGAATGCATTTTAAAAATGAAACAAGTTGTTAAAGGGATGTGATGAATAGCTGTCTGAAATTCTCTCTAGGATGAAGTAAAGCAGCAATTGCAAACCTGTGGACCAGATAAACAGTTCCTCATCAGTGCTGTCCTTAAATTTTTCATTTCGTAATTTTATATCCTTGCCCTTTAGGCATACTGATAACTGAGTCTCCAAAGCCGCTTTCCATTAATCCTTCAATTTCTAATTAGAATGATCCCAAGTCTTCTTTCTTCATTGCACACTGCAGAGTTTATTCTGATTTACTGCATCTTGAGGCAGAGCTTAATCCCTATTAACATTGTTTCATTAGTTTGCTTCCAAAATACAGCTGTTGAGCAAAACTTTGGTTTTGATATTTATGAACTCTCACTTGCCAGAAGTTATCCACCTTTGCAGCACCATCTAGTAGGTTGGCAAGAGAGCAAAGGCAAAGTTTATTTTTACCTAGTGATGCAATTTATGCAGCTCCTGGAAATTAACAGTGTTTTAAAGGTACAGTATCATAAATACAAACCAAACAAAACAGGCCAACTTATTTTTCCCTCACTTGCATAAGAACATTATTTTCAGCAATACGTAATCTGTTCTGCATGTTCAAGAACTGTAAAAAGCAAAAATGCCTGACTTAACTAAGAAAAATGACTGCTAGAGGATAAAAATCACAAATTAAAACATCCAGAACAAAACGTACTTTCTGGGATGAAAGCGTAAAAAGTTTCTTCTTTTAATCAATTCAGTTTACTATTTAATATTGATATAGTTCTGGTTACAGAGCTTTGGCTTTTACATAACCTAAAGACTCACACTTTCAATTCCTCTGGTTTTTATGCTTGTCATTCACCAAGATGGTGCTTGTCACAGTCACATACATTCCTAAAATCCAAAGGCTAGCACAGACAAGCGGAAGAAAAGGCAATGTATACTCTTAATTAAAATACTCTGGACACATCATAATTTCAACTTAATTCCACAGATGGGGCAGGGAGGGGGGGAACAACCTTCACTTTTAATTCCAGTCACAGATTTTATTTTTTATATACTTACTGCAGTAATTATTGGAAAGCTGACCACAGCACTGAGATAGTGATTGGCTATGAACCAGCAGCAGTTGGCTATTGCCCAAAGCACACCAGAAACAAACCCTAGAAAAAGAAATCCCAATCAAAAACATGTACAGCAAGGTAGAGAGAGCAGTTTGTGGAACATTTATATTTATAACATTATATGGCAATTGTATGTATGTATTTTAGTGTGTTAACTACTGTAACAAGCTGGCTTTGATAATCTAAACCAAAGCTCAAGGGATAAAGTCAGCTACTCCAACTGAAGCAGCAAATTAAAGTTCATAATTTTCTGGGAAACATGCTCTCCACTCTGGTAGAGTCAGTTTTTGAAAATCCATCGTATGCAGTATCATTTTGTTCTAATTTCAGAACAAAATTTATCAAGTTTCCTAACCTTAATTAACCAACCTAATAGGAGTGATCTTTCAAAAGAGACAAAAAGACAAATTAAGAAACTTGAAAGGCGAACTACAATTCTAACACATAGCTTGAACTAATCACTGCAAAACAGTCAGAAGTAGTAACTGAAATTAACTGTTAATTTAAAAAAGTTGTACCTGGCAATATGGCCTGGGGATAAACATTAGGTTTATTTTTCCTGACTATACAGTAGATCAAAAAGTAGATGGTACTTGTAAGAAATATTCCACTGAAGTGTGCAAAAACATAATCTAAATCTGAAAGAGAAATTACAAAATTGTATTAGTCTAAACCAACTAAATTTGTTTCACTGACAACATTCACATAGACAAAACCATATAAGGTGCTACTGCTAACACCTCAAATTCAATTGTGACTGTCATGAATACAGCTGCCAGTCTGACTGTGGGTGGTCAATTGCGCGTGTATTAAATGTGAATTAACTGCTGCGCTAACCCTAGAATTTATCACAAGCTTTTATGCATTTCTGTGAGTTGTTATCTTCGGAACTCTATTAGTCAAACTACTAAAATAATTTATTAAAAACTTGAAAAAATCCTCAGGTGAGGCTACAAAACCGGGGAGGGGATTTTACATAATTACATCTTCTCCTGGCCATCTACATTTCCATTCCTGTATATGGCCTTGTTTCTTTCCTGTACATTTAAGGGCAAGACAACTTAATGTACTGTGTAAGCTAAACACTGTACAGTTTTGTCTTTTTTTAATCTTGAAGAACGTATCACAATTTTGATCACTATAATCATGAACAATAACAAATCTTTTATGGACTAGGTATGCGCTAAAGAGAGTACTCCCAATATACTAAAGCAGAAGCATTTAGCAAGGTGATCTTTGTCTCCTTGGGGTTATAAATTCGCAACAGGAAAGGCAGCTACAGTAATGATAACATCTGTTTTGTGTAGCTGGGGAATATATAAGTTGCAGTATTCAAGAGAAAATTGTATGTGACATAACAATTTCTTAATGGCAACAGCAATACGTTGCTCTTAAGCTGCTGCTGGTATTACCTGACTATACACTAAATCTTAAGGAAATGTTTCTGGGTAAACGTTGTTTGAAACTGGCAATTAGGCTTTAATTACATACGTTGTTATATATCTCTTCTGTTCATCAATTAATTATGATCAAGTTTCTCTTCTTCCTTTACTGGTGTACTAATTAGGCAATTGGTACAGCTTGTGCCCTTGTTCACCTCATGTTCCAGGCACATGAGCTTTGTGTTTTGAGAATGCTGGCTATGTTTCAGAAGGCATTAAATTCTTTGAATTAAGTATGGTATTCTCAGGGCTGTGTCTCACTGTTCTTTTAATGGTGTAATTCACCTCTGGGAAACAGGGAGTGCTAGTACTATGATTATGACAACATATAACATAGTGCAGAACTGATAGGTTGTCATGGTATATTTCTGGGCATATCAAGAACTTCGCTCTAGGCCTTTATGAAAGCAGGAGATCACAATAAACTCATGAAATAAAGTAGAAGTGACCTATTAGCCTTTACCAAATTGACTTGCTCCTGTGTATATAGTTTCATTTCTTCTTCCATGGTCCTTGATGTAAAGTACTGGTACAAAACTGGAACCATAGAGTATTCCAGCTACTACAGCCAGGCTACATCCTCTTCAAAAAGAGCAAAGATCAGAGAAAATAGGCTAGCGTTAATTAGGGAAGTAGACCATACACTTAAGACAAGTCCAGTATTGCAGTTAAAGACTGCATCATTGCAAAATTGCTAGCAACACTATTAAAGTAATGTATTTTAGCACATTTTTATTTTCTAGTGTAAAAATCTTTCAATGTAATAACTTAGTTTTCCAATACTTTGTGGCCAAGCAACACAGACAATTCCTCCCCAAAGAGCCTGCAGTCTAGATTAATGAGACATAAACTAACTAGGATTTCCTAAAAGCAGAGCTAGAAGAAAAACAACAAAAGTACAGTTAAAATGCTCCCACCGTCAGTTTCACTGTTGCAGTCTATATAATCTTTGTAACCATTCCCAGGTTCACTCTATACCTCCAGACCCTTGTGTTCTTGGCCGTCTCCACTCCCCACGCTAGCCCCTTGCTACCTGTTGCTGCTTACACCCCGGAGCATCTTTGCTGTCTCCTTACCATACCACCCTGCCTTCTCCAGATGTGTTCACTTGGAAACCACACCTGGAAGCACATTATTAGCATAGGCTCCTTCTATACTGGAGTGCTAATCAACCAGGTGATAAAAAACCAGCTCTGAAATTACTTAGTTGCTATTGTTATTTACATTGCAAATGTTCTTTTGTAGTTGTAACTAATGCTTACTTGATAAGGTAAAGCACACTCAACAATTTGAAAGAAAAAAAAAAAATCTAATAGATGCAGCCACTCTTCATATATAGACATGCACCCTAGAGTAGTACTTTAAAAACTGTTAGTGCACGACAGTGCTAGGAAAACCATAGGACACAAATTCTGCTCTGCCTCTGTGTTCAACTACTTTCTTTGGCTACTTGATCTGCACCAGTAAAAGAACTGTTAATAACTTACAGGAGTCTTTTTTTTGCTGGAGAAAGTCTGTTCACCCATGAGTCATCAGAGGTATCTTCAGAAACATTAATAGACTGCAAAAAACCAAGAGTTTTCACTTTTTTTTTTAAAATAGCAAACATTGTATTAAACAGAACAATAAATAAAATTAAAATGGAAGGAGAAACAATAGAAATTTACAAAAATACTCTGAAGAAAGGAGAAATACATTTTTTTAAAAATAATAATAATTGGATCTACCTGCCTCAAAGTTTACAAGTATGAGTTTGGATATGGATTTTAGGTTTACTACATAATAGAACATTTGCTAGCATTTTTTTTTAAATCTGCATGCAGGTAGATCGAACTTTCAAAACTCGTCCTTCCTTAAATTTGATGAAAGATTTAATCTATAGATTTTATTTATGGTGTGTTTTTGCCTTGTCTTGATAGCTCTAGTGATGCTGTTAGAATATTAGGGCTATTTGTAAACAGGGAAACGAACACTCCTGTCTGCAGCATAAAGAAATTGCGACATTCCTTTAATCTAATCCTGCAAACAGACTGTATCCTGTGATTTGCTCTGATAGACTGGAACCTCTAATGAGCATTAAGCACAGCTAGAAAACTCTGAGGGGCTCTCTGTTCAGGTAGGAATTGAGTTTTGATGCATCACTGACCTACAAGAGTAAGGTACAATAGTAGTAGGAACCTACTGTCCCTCCGCTTTTATTGGATACTGTGGGCTCCCGAAGGAGTGACAGCCAATCTGGCACCCCTCCTTGGCCTCTAACCTGTGCCACAGCTGACGCTGAGAATCAGTGACTCTTGACAGTCTTCTGGCTCTGTAATGTGGCAAAAAATCTGGTGGATAAGAGTTATACACCCTTTTGCCTTCCATCTAAGCACCCTCCTAGTTTTACAGTTAAGTTTTAATTAAAGTTACTTCCTCTTCTCAGATAAGAATGTAATACACTCTTTTATATAACCTGTCATAATGAAAAAGAACTTCTAAGGCATTTAAATCTGACAGTAGAGAAAAAAAAACACTGGGGAAAACCTTTTCTGTTGCTCACATTTGACTGGATATACAAGATCCACAAATTAAATACAATCAATGCATATTTATGTAGTTTACGTAGTCTACCACAAATCTTAGCAAATCTGGTTAACATTAAGCAATTTTTTTGTTTTTAAATGGATATGTACTTTAACTGCTGTAAAGTAACAACTGTAGAGTACTTACACGTTCTCTCAGTAAAGGTGTACTTTCTAATGAAGCTGAAGAACTTTGGACTTCAGTTTTTATAAAAAGAAATATGACAGCACTCAGAAGAGAAAAATACACCAATAAATACCATGTCAGCTCATAAGGACATAACATTTAGCGTCCAGAGACGAAAGTTATATTTGCAGGCATATTACTTTATTTTCATTATTGCCCTGGAGTCACTTCAATATATTTTAAAAAATGCAATTGCTTTCAACAGTCTGATCAAAGAACCTAAGTAAGGAAATAAAATAATCTTTGTATCACTTTATAGATCTCTCTTCTAAGTAATGAGATTGAAATGTCTCCTTTTTACAGTGTATAGTTACAGCCACACGCTAACAACAGTTGCTTTAGTTAACAGTGCACTTTTGTACTAAACCATACGTACAATGGAATATCTGCATGAAAATTCTGTATGGAACAACTTAAACCTGCACAGAATTGGCTCTGTGCTCAAGGAAAATATTAGTTTTCAGTCTTCTATCATATGTGAGTAAGGGAATACTACTCCTACAGGGCCTCGTGCATGTGGAAGAAGAAGGGGTACTGCTCAGTGGTGCTCCAATGCACTAAGTGAATAAAATGAAGAAGAAAGGGTAACATTACTACTTGTGCCCCCAGATCCAGTAAATCACATAAATACCAGAACGGGCAGGATCTGGTCTTTATTTTTATGCAAGATGTTTTAATGATTTAGGAATTCCTTCTCATAGCTGTAAACGGAATGCCTCCATTTGAAGACTGATTCGTCTGCTAAAGGAATAAGGACAGAGATAAAAGGATGTCAGCTTCCTCCAGAGGGACCAGGCAAACATGCACAGGTTCCACACAGGAGGCTGAAATTAAATACACACTTCTGAGCTCTGCAGAGCAACATACACAGGCTTTGCGCAGCTTGCCAGGAAAACATGGTCAGGATCTTTCTCCCTGTTGATCACTCCTCCATGGTATCTCAAAAACAGGCAGGAAGCAGATGGTGAGCTGAATAAATTTACCAGGCAGAAATAGCAGTACTGCTACTATTTTATGAGTGCCTCACAAAATCACACGCTACATGTAATGGCAATGGTTAAAAAGCTGCAGAATCTCAGGAAAGAGGAAGAGTGGGGGCAAAATTAATCAATCTAAGACAGCAGCTGCCTCCTAGCAATCAAGAATGGCTCTATCATCTCCATGTTCTTAACACCCTTCTTCCTAAAGGTACTATGTGCATCTGCTGTTTAACATGCTTATGGCAAATCTACTGCCCCATTATGTTCCTAGAAAGACCTTCCTGGCCACCCAGTTTTAAAGCAAGAACTCTGTTACATAGCAAAGACCCTCTTTCCTCTGTGTTTGGACCAAGATGTGCACTTATACAAATAATACACAAAAAATAAGAGTAGACATCCTGAAGATCCCAAAGGAAGACACTGTTTGCGAGCTGTTAAGTGTGGCTTAGGAGTCAGAAGACAGGGAGCTATTAAGGACAAGAGATAAAGCAAAGCCTCTGGCTCTTCGTGGACCCTGACAGATCTGGGAAGGGGTGCTGTGGCGTATTCTACAGTTAAGAGGAAGGATTTGTATCTCTGACTGAGGTCAGATCAGAAATCTCACAGAGGTTTTCTCACCAAGATTCTTCTAGTCAGTTTTTCCTCTCACAAAATTTGGGGAAGTCAACCATTTGAATAACCTAGCTAGGGAGACAATCAGTGCATCACTGCTTTGCCTTGAACACGCCTACCAGCATAACAATACAGTTCTGTGATTATGCATAACATTTCACCACTGTACTGGCTACCATGTATGTATCTATTCTGAAACACAACACTCACCAGCTAGGTATGGATAGCTCATGAATTCTGCAGTAAATCAAATTGTAAAACCTATTTCAATACATTTATCCTCTAGTTAAGTTGTCCCTGTGGTTATTAAATATATATTTTACATCACAGAAATTTATTATAAGGATAAGTTTTTACCTTAATAGTGAAAGTCCAGCTCCAATGTAATTTAAGATTGGTCTTGATACCTCTTCTGGGTCAATTCCAAACCAGCCAAACCTGGAATATTTAACTAGTTTCACTTAGTTGCACTGACTGCATACAAATAGCTAAACTGTAACCCAGCCTTGGAAATCTTTACTCATGTAAATAATTCTGCTTAAGTTTATGTTTGCAATATTGGATTGATGCTTCATCTGGCTTGCAAAAAGCTACATCTACTTTACAAAAATAATCTTTAAACTAATTTAATTTACATTGGTTTTTTTTAATCTGGGTATTTAAAAATTGAAGTTAATTTAAATTATTTTATCAGCCCATGCTGTAGAAGAAAAAATACAAAGACTGTACTAGTTTTACATTAACAAACACAGTACTTATTTACTCAATTATGTTAATGAACATCACTGGGCATTTTTCTTCCTATTGAGGCACAGGAAATGCAAAAAGATAAAATAACCCAAGTACCTTCCACTGAGAGGGAAAAAGATCTTAAATATATGATAAATCCTCTTTATTGGTGATAGTGTTTTCACAGCAGTTATTAATGAAGAATAGGCAACATTAATTATGTATGATTTAAGACTTAAACATACTTACCTTGAACTTGCCCAACCTGTCAACAAATTAAAAGAAGCCCATATCAAAAGACCAAGAGCTAAGCCAATAGTTTTAACAATAGGGACAACTGAAACATTGCCTGAAATACAAAAAACAAAATTAAAATCGGTTAAAATCTAGATTGTGATCTTGTATATTTTTGCTTTAGATTCTGTGACTGTTCAGAAGGCAAAGAAATTTAGGCAACTACAAGGTGGCAGGAAATAGTGGTTTTTAAAAATAAATACATTAAACACCGACTTTTCCTCAATACCCTTTTAAAGTTATGTCTGGTGTGAATTTGCTGCTTATAAAATAAGCATAATAAATTAATATTTGCTATAAGAGTACAGCTCCAATAATACTGAGACTTTAAAAAGCTAAATAACTACCAAATAACTACTACCTTATATATGGAAAAGTTTTTATCACTTTCTTTTTTTTCAATGAAGACTTAGGACTACTTTGTGTTTCAAGAAATAGAATCTCTTTATCCTTACCTGTAGCCCACAAAAAACCCCCAACCATAGCCAGAGGCCAAAAGCGCGGGCAATTCTGTATTAAATTGACCACCAAAGAAACTATCCATATGGAGGCACAGAGAATCCATTGGAAGAACATGCCTACGGAAAAATCAATTGCACACAATCGAGAACTTGTAGAACACTGCATATGTGAATCTCTTAACATACTATGGTTTAGATAAAATAGAACAGAAAAAATTGAAAGGTGACCATCTCCTTTGTGAATTTCATGGAACCATGTTACAATATATTCAAAAGATTTATTTTAGGGCGGGGTGTTATAATTCCATCAACCTTTTCCTTACCTGGATTCTTTATACACAGCTGCAAAAGACACTTTGTTGAACGAGGTTTACACAAGCCCTGATTCTCAAACATATGAAGATTTTGACAGGTTTCTGACAAAGAGGATATTCAGTTACTGCAAACTTCTCCCACCACCCTAGTAGCAGCTAACACAGATGACTGCACAGGACAAAACTCCTTCAAAGCTCAGGGCTCAGGCTTTTCCACTAATCCAAGACACTGAGGATGATAAAAACTTTGGACAGATGTCTTCTAGCTTTGTAGATTTTCTGAGGGTCAATGAGGCAGACCAGTTAACTTTATGCCAGCTGACCTAAGACTTTTGCTTTAAAGTCTAGCCATCTCTTGTTAGGATCATATTTGGCACAAAGGAGAGAGAGAGGTAATATCCAGCCTGTAATGCAGATACTGTTGTTGCATAGTTGTAACACAATGGCAGATGTATTCATCTAGGGATCTGGTAATTGACTATGCTTCATATAAATGTGCAAATACAGCATGAACCTAGTAAAGTAACAAATTCCCAGTAGGAAACAGAAACAATTGTTTCCTCTTACTGAGACACCAGATAAAAGTATTTCAGTTTTTGATTGTTTTTATGTTAGGTCTACAATCGGAAGGCAATACTCCAAAGTCTAACAACTTTTACAATATAAATAACATTGTATGTATTTGAGAATCCCCACAAGGGTAGAAGAAAGGACATTTCACTTTCCATTGTGAAATGCTTGTGAAATGCACATCATCACTGTTAAAGTGCACAACACCACATAAAAAGGCTCTTCTAAAGGTTTGCCATAACTGGACCCAATAGATTATTGCTTTATACCCTAACAATGGAAAATTAAAACATGCTCTATGGATTAAGGCTGTGATGGTATTTCTAACTCTAGCTAGAGCAACTCTCATATTTGCTGGTAAAATATTATTCCTATTAGCAAAAGTACCAAAACCAAGAAAAGAATATAAATAAGTTTACCATCACCAGTATCAAATTTCTTAACAGGCACAAAGTTTGTCCCAAATAGAAGGACAGCTACTGTGGAAGAGGTAAAGCCAATAGCTAGATCTGTTCCATTGCTGGTGTTCAAGGAACTGTAAGCTTTCCCAATGTTCATCTTTGCCTGCAGGTAGGTGCCTCTTTTGTGGAGTTGTTTTGCTGTAGGTCCTGACAGATTCTGAAATCAGAGAGTGGAATTAAACATGTGGAATATTAAATACCAACCTAGCTCAGAAATCTGAAACTTAAAGGACCCTACTTATCAGTCTCTCAAAAGTTGGAAAGAACTGCAAAGTATACTGTAGAATCCCATGAAAAGCTGCCATAAAATGGGAATGAACTTAAGAACAGATGCACACAAAAAACCCCCAACAAAACACTATTGTGTGTTTCATAATCAGCTTCAAAGAAAACCATGTCTGAAAACATACACCAACGTGAATGTAGAGATCCACTTGAAGTTTGTGAGGCCTATGGGAAGCCCTGAGACTTTAGGGAGATGCTCTATCAGAATTTTCCTTACCCCTGTAGCCAAATTAGGGTCACACTGGGGTGCATACAAAGCAGGGGTTAGACAAAATCTTAATTGGCAGAAGAAGCTATAGCAATGTGCAGCCCCGCTGCCTAGGAGTCAGCAACGGGCACAGAGATTCTACAGATGCCACAGTGGGATCAATATAGGATCATAAGGGAACCATAGGGATTGCTCTAGCTGATACAAAATGTGAATAAAGGGTTGTTTTTTTCTTGTGGGGAACAAAGGGAGAAGCTGCCTCTAAAGTTTCTTTGTTCATTCCACAGAACTGTAATAAGAAAAGCAAAGTTGTTTTTTTTTTTAATTACATAATACCTTTTTTTTTAGTGGAAGATTCATCTTGAGGTTACACTCAACAGAAGTACCACATATATACTTTTAATATAGATTATGATTTTGACAGAAAAGGTGGCTCTGAGGACAATGATAACATGATCTTTGCATACATAATCTTAACACCACACTTAAAAGACTACATATAAGAAAAGTCTCTGGAAATTTAACTTCAAATGGCAACAAGATACTTAATATGCTGTGAGTATAAAGGGGCATATTTTTAGAGATATGCATGCAATCCTGTTGTCAAAGTAATGCTACTTATACTGAATCAAATGACATCCTAATACAGTTTGACATTCCCCAGTGTAAGTGGACTGCCTGCAGGAAAAAAGCTGAAATAGGATGGTGGAAATTTTGCCAAGTCTCACAAGGGGTGCTGTGACCACACTCCCCACAAAAGAAAGAGCTGAGCTGCTGCGCATTCTTTCATCCTATTTCACCCTCCAGTCTTACCTTCTCTGGAGTCCTTAGGACACAGAGAACAGCATCTGCTGAGGTTGTGCTTTTATCTACAGCTTCAACAGGGCCATCAGTGTTGGCTGAAATTAATTATTTGCATTAGCAGGTGAAAAGTTCAACCCTACAACTAATATAACCATTACATTTCTGCAATTTTTTCCCCCTCGAAAAATGTCAGTATATTTTTAACTTGAGTACGTAGGAAAAACACAGATGACATTTAAAAGACACATCATGAAAGGTACAATGGCACAGGTATTCCATTTATCTTACTATCTTTTTCTCCTTCATTCTTTGCCTTTCTTGCCTACTTAGAGGATAAGCTTCTTCAGGAAGTTTTCTCTGTATGTAAGACTCTTCTGTAAAGTATGTTTTACCTGGGACCTGTAGACACTGAGCAGTGAAAATAACAATGCTGAGATTCCTTCAAAGACTGACTTCACTGGCTAAGAAACACTGTGACACCACCAGAACGGATTAAGATAGATAAAAGTTTACATCAGTTATCTTCATTCCATCAAACTTGACTGAGTGAAAAAATGTAATTCTTCAGTGGACAAGTAAGGCACAAGAGCTGGGTTTTGCACAGGAAGAATTGCACGCTGTTAAGGACATAGTAATAAAGCTGATTACACTGCACCTCTGTGACTGTAGGACTCAGTACTTTAGCCTTTAAACAAGTCATTACGCAGGTGAAATACTAAGAACATTTAAAATTTAAAGTGGTTTATCAGCTTTTTTGATTTTGTTAATGTACAGGGAAATATTACTTTTAAAATATTTCAGGTTTTTTTATCTAGTAGGAGAAAATCTGTGTGCTGCAGGGCAATACACTTTTCTGCTTGCTTTTTATCTTCTAAAAATCTCTATATTGCGCATATTTCTGTTGCACAACTGGAGAACCAGAATCACAACACCAAAAATGGAAAGGAAACATAACTTCCAATTAACCAAGGAAGAGCATGCTTCATTAAGACTGTTTAATACTCTGTAACTTTCCAAGGTTTTAGGGCACTTAGTCCCCAAATTTGGATAAATTTCAGGCCCAACTTTCAACTCCATTTTAACACCTTCAAGACAAAGGTCAACCAGACAAGGCCTGGAGCTACCTGCTCTAATGTCAATGCTGTGCTGCTTTAAGCAGGGAGTTGAACTAGACAACCTCCACAGGTCCCTTCCAAGCTAAATTGTTCTACAATTGCACGATCCAATGACAAGAGCAAATAATGAACTGGCACACATCATTAAGTTGACTATACTTTTTTGCACATGCTTGCACATAGTTTGCACTTCAGAGTTCACTAAAAGCCTCTTTTCTACAATCCTAGGTACTGCCAGATGGACTTGCAGCATACGTGCCTCCAAAGGTTTATAGCTACCGCACACCAAACCAGAAGTACTTGCTGCAGCTGCTGAGACGTTAGAACATAATGGTTGTATCTGAAACTGAAGCACAGAAAACTGAAGTTGTTGCTGTTATTGAAGGGTTTTTTTTTTCACTAAGTGGGAAAAACGGAAGGGCACGTTGGGGTTCCCAAGCTGCAGAGGAATTATAATGGAATTTTGTTGGCACACATCACCCTTATCCTACTAACTGCACTGGTTTACCTCGCTAGAAGGTTGTGACTTGTATTTTCACTGTTTCCTTAGAAACATACCACCATTTTCTTCCTTTGCACAGAGACACAACAAATTATGATGCTCATTTAATGCAAAAGCAACACATCGCTACAGTCTCTGCGGACAGGCATGAAACCAAGAAGCCTGCCCTTGAGAGCTTCCATCTCAAGGTAGATCCATGTTGCTGCCAAGATCAGAAAGAAACTGCCTGTGCTAACTGAACAGGTATTTTTAGAGGTCGCAAGTCACACTGACTGCCTATTTGCATATTTTTCCTATCATTTCTTTGCCATTAAGGGTGGATACTTTCATCCTTATTTTAGGAGACTCCTGTCAGTCCTGAGGCGGCTCGGGGTAGCATCCCCAGGTGAGACCATGACCCCTGACTTGCTCCCAGAGATGTTTCTTTGCTCCCCTAAGACAAACACCTCTGAAAGATGCCCTCCAGGCAATATTTCCAGTAAGCTGTACCACCCAACAAGGGAAAACGCGCAGCTGAGCTCTCAACAGACGCGGATGTGGCTTCTCCTATCGAGGCCAACACGCCCGGGCTTCCGCAGAGCAGGCCCAGCGAGACCTGGCCCGCAGACAGGGCAGGCCCAGCCCTCGGCCAAGGCCGCCGCTGAAGGAAGCGCCAGCCGGCTGAGCAGGCCAGGGGCTCGGCAACGCACCCCGAGAGGAAACTTAACAACCCGCTCTCCGGCCGGACACCTTCCTTTCCCCAGCGTCCTGTTCCCGGCGTGTTTTACGGCGCTCCTCTCCCGCAGCCGGCGGAGGCGGGAGGCGGCCGGGGATGGGCCCGCACCGGCTGATCCCTCTCCTAGGCCCTCCGTGCGGCCTCGGCCCTCACCGCCGCTCACCCGCGCCCCTCCGCGCCAGCCCCCTCCGCACCACCGCCGCGCTCACGCTCAGGCCTCGCCCGCCGCTCCGACCTCCCGCCCGGGCCTGCACCGCCCGCCGCACCGCCCCTCGCCCCGGCCTGTCCCTCCCCATCCGCTGCTCCGGCCGGAGGAGGCGATGGGCGAGGCAGCCTCCCGAGCCCCTCTCGGACGGCCACGGCGGCGGAGGTGTCCGAGCTGCGGAGCAGCGCTGTTGTAGCGGCAGCGGCTGCCGGCCTGAAACGCTAAGAGACGGCTTAAATGTCGGCGCTCACAGAGTGATAACTGCGCCCTTGCCTCTCCCCGGTCTTAAACGGCAGCTGATGAGAGTTAGTTATTTTTTAGTGGAAGGGCACCTGTGTATTGCGTAGGCTGTCGCTGTCACCACGCTACCCGTGGAATAGAAGGTTTGGCAGCGTGTGCCCAGGGCTGCAGGCACGGTTTGGAGACAGGGCTGCTGCCCGAGGGGAAAGGGAGCCCTCCTCTCCCACTCCTGAGGCCTCTCTAGGCACAAAAACGACCGCGTTTTGCTCTGGGAAGCCCCCGTGTTGTTCAGCAACCAAATCTGAGTGGGGGCAAAAAAAAAAAAAATAAAATCTTTATCACGATGTGGAGAAGAGATTTTTACAGATTTCCCTGTAAGGATTTGACCCAGACCAGTTAAAGCACAGACTGTTAGTCAGCACGTTTAGTCACGAAGCAAACATTTCTTTCTGTCCTCTTGGAGTACAATTTCCAGACGGCAGCCCAAATTGATCTTACAAACACAGCACAAGCCTTCTAAAGCAATGCTTGGTATTATTCAAATCAAATCTGCGTTATACATAGTGAAGACATACGGATTTTTCTCTGGAAAATAAGTTCCCAGTCCCATGGACTCGGTAAAGCTAGGAGTGGACCATTTATCAATCATTTTAACATAACTGTCTGTCCGTGTGACATTTAGATAGGTGAACTGCAGAACGTCTCTATGGAAACAGTGTAGCTGTAGTGCATCCAAGAGGAACAGCGTCCCGTACAATAATCATAAATGTGGCCTGGGGAAAAAAAAAACCACAACTAAAACTAAAAAACCCCAAACAAACAAAAAACCAACCAACCAAACCAAAACAACAACAACAAAAAAACCCCAAACAAAAATAAAACAAAAACAAACAAACAAAACCAAAAAGGTGCTTTTTATTCTAAAGGCAATACAAATCTATGTACTACATTATTAAGAAAAAAGGAAAATGTTAAGAAAAATATTAATCTTTTACATTGAACAGCCTGCACATAGAAAGCAAGAGCACGCACAATAAGGAGCCTAGCCTGAAACTACATCCTTTTAAGTGTCCAGGCATAAAGAGGGGTGTTGAGTTTTGGCTTCAAAAGAATCTTGATATTGAACAAAATGTTTTGCAAAACACCTGCACCTGGTTTCATTTGGAAGAATGGATCTCAGGGGAGTCATCAGCAATCACTTCTGATTACTGTCTCTACCCCACTTGAACTGATGCTCACCTCTTCCTCGCTGTCTCATCTACTTCTCAATATTTCTTCAAACCATGCTGGTTTTGGAGCATTGTTTTTCTCATTAACACAACAGTTGAAATGACACTGACGGTACAAATGAAACACCACAAATATGAACAGATTCTGATTCATTAATTTGTGCTGTTTGGTTTTACTGAAATCCCAGGTTGTTGGAGATGAAAAGTATATGGGAAAGGAAGTCCATGAATGCACAATATTTACTAAAATGGAAAATGGTGACATTCATATTTCAAATTTCAGAGCCTTCTATGAATATAACAAGTGTCCACTTAAAGAGCGTCTTTTGTTGCGAAATGCTCTACAAACCAGCACAGACAATATTTTGTTCTTTGCTGAATCACAGCAACTTCTGCAGTCATAACTACAATGGGGAGAACCAAACCGAGACATCTTGGAAAACTATGAAAATAAGCATCTTTAAATCCCATATCTCTTAACACTGAAATGACTGAGTGGAGCAAGAAGGAAGGGTTAGATGAAGAAACAGGAGATGTATTGGTTTAAAAATACAAACTGGAGAACTTGGAGAGAAACATACTAGCTACTAGGTAGCTTTTTGTAATGACAATAATATTGTAGCACTCTTGTTACTAATGATTTTCTCTGTTTTTCTTTAATTCTCCAACTGTAGCATTCACTATCCCAAAAGGCTGTCCTTAAGCTAGATTAAAAAAAGAAGAAGATTTACCTGCGAGAGAAGTTGTAAAAAAGGCGTATGAATAATAATTCAGATGAGAAGGAAGGAGGTGTACTTGGTAGGATTAAGAAGGATGCGAAGGTGAGAGGCTATAGGAGATTGCACAGGGGAGGATGAGTTATGTGTAAACCCTGTCAACAGGAAGTTTTGAGAACTTTCAGGTGAATTAGTGAATTTTTGTTATTTCTTGAAAAATGGGTTCCTGTCATCTTCCCATCTTCAGAGATCCGAAAATGGAGCAGAGCACTGAAGTAACTGGATGGTGCTCTTTGAGGTTGCAAGCACGAGTCAAGACGCAGGAGCTTGTGACTGGTGGTCATTGGCTCAGCCCACCCCTCCCCTGCAGAGGGATGCTGCTGCTCAGGGATGCTGCTGCTCAGGGATGCTGCTGCTGCTGCTTCCACTGCCTGCAGGTTGGCCAGAGACTGTCTGCTAGGAGGGCTGGTGGCAGTGCTGACTGCCAGCTGCTGCAGTCTGTTGCTTATCCAGCACCATCGGCAGCACCCTGGGTGACGGTCCTTCCTGCAAATACAGGTTGATCTGGTTTCTTCTACAAATGCAGGTACAGGTCGAGATGAATTTCAGAAGTTAAATAAACACACACACAAAAAAATAATTGCAAATCCAGCTCTTCATTTATATTTTTCAAACTATACCTAGGAATGACAAGGACTAGAAAATACTTCTTAAATTCCCCTCTTCCGTTCATTGCTATTCCTCAGTATTAGTTTTGATATTCCTGTGTTCCTAAACTTAGGAAGGGATAACACTGGTCATGGAACATGAGTATATAAGAAATGACATGAGAAGTTGAGTTTAATGGATGCAGATGGCAATACCACACATATAGTTTAGAGCAAGGAATAAATATAAAATCTAACTGTCATTACAGGCTAAGTGCAATAACCTAGGCCAGAATTTGGTCGGACAACTAGCATTGGTTAGTCTATTCTTTCAAAAAATTGGTCTTGAATGTTTTATGACCACAGAGGAAGTACTCTTTCAGCTCAGTAATGGCAACTTTGGGTTAATGACGATTCCAGAAAGAATACTACTACTCGTTGGAACAACAAATATTTTCTTTGTCTTTCCTGAAACACAAACATATGTTTGTTTTCTGAACTAGTCCATAGCCATTTCAGCCTTCATTATTTTGTGAAATCTAGTGGGGCACTGGAGCTGTACCCCATGACAGCTGAAAAAAAGAATGTGTCTTGATGTGTTATCTTTTAAAGATCCAAAGCTAGAGGCAAATATCTGCTAAAATAACAGGATATTTAGCTGAATTCCTACCACCATCCGGTCCAAAGAATGTTATTGGGCCACAATTAAAGAATGAGTTCTCCTCTCTGAACATGAAAAATAAAGGAAATGTTATTGCTATCATCACATTTAGAAAGCCTCAGAAACCCCCTCAGCAGTCAACCCTGTACATCAGCGGGTACACCACATTTTAATTGCAAGGCTACAAATGAAATGAGGAGTTGCAGTAGGAAGATTATATAGGCTCCAAACTTTAAATTTAAGAGAAAGGACATAGCAAAGGAAAGCTGTTAGCACCTGGAATGGTCTGTATTTCAGCACTGCTTGATTGTAACAGGTCATGATGCTGTCTGCGTGTAAGAGCTGGGCATTTGAAAACAGCTGTTGCACTGTGGTACATTTCTAACTCAGGCAACGCTGTGCCATTAGCAAAACAAAGTGAAAAAAAACCAAGTCATTCTCAGACATTTGGAAGAAATATAGTGGGGTAAAAGATTCATGCTGAATTATTTGCTGTCAAAAAGAGTGGTAAGTCAAAACAGAATCCAGGAGGTGCAATTAAAAGATCTGTTTACTTTTCATTATTTATCCTTAGAGTGGGGGGCTTATCTTAGACATTTCAAAAATTTTTTTCATGTATATGTGTAAATATGCTATGGGTGAAAATTTTCCCTCAGGCTGCAATACCCAGTTACCCTTATTTGCCCTCGTTTTAGCCATACGACTTTGCTGATATTTTGCACTCACTTTGCACCATTACTAAATAGGATACAGGGGGCCATTCTCACTGTCAGCCATGTATTGTGTCTCTTGGTCAAATGGGCTGCAAAACTAGAACCGCTCACTAATGACCCTCCAGCATCTAAGGCTGATTTAATAATGTCCATTTCTGGAAACTTCTTTAAAGTATAAAAATGTTAAGCAGCAGTAGCCACATCTATACTGACTTTATTGATACACTTATCTGGAGCTTCTTGAATTAATCTTCTTTCTTTGGCATATATACCTTCAGTTAAATTTGAAAAAAAAAAAAAAAAGAAAGAAAACCTTAAGTAGCCAGAGAGAGTTCTTACAAATCCTATTCCTCCAAGAACTCAGAAAAAGCAGGTGATATGAAGGCTTTTTTCCTGGTAACAGACACAGATGTTGAAATCTCAATAGTACACATTTTGACAAAAAAGTAAAGAAAAGTGATGGCTAGTGAAAAAATCCACTCACTAACTTTTATAAATGCACATCTGGAACATAAACGAATTCCTTAACCGTCTATTCCCTTTAGTATTAATTACAGAGAAGTGAATATCTTCATTAGCTTGAATTACAGTGAACATATAACTTTTATTATTTTGTATAGACTAGGCGAGGCGTCAGAAGTCAGAGCTTTGCCAGTGTCTCACTGCTAACTCTGCGCAAGCCCTTAACTTCTCTCTGCCTCAGCTTTTCCATCCGTATAGTGACTATGCTATGCCTTGGTTTGGAAAGCACAAATAGGAAAGGCTCCTGAGCTGTTTAATAGCACGTTAATAGCATTTTAAAAGCCACTGTCTGTTTTTCACTTCTCATTACAAGAACATATGATGCCCAAATGTTCTAAAATTCAGAAGGGTTTTTTTATTTTAAATTAAAAAAAAAAAAAAAAAGAAAAATGGGAATTTCTTCAGCTGGTTTGCATGCAGTGCACTAGAGGGCTCTCAGGAGTTAGAAATGGATGGAATGCACTTTTGGAAGGCACATACCTCACAGGACTTTTCATGACAGAATTTAAAATAGAAGTTGCTGGGGTTTTTTTGCTTTGGTGTTCTTGGGCTGGTTTTTTTTGTTGTTGTTTTAAATAACGTGAAGTTCATGTAAGTTTATAGCGGTTCGAATGCAAGCCACCTCTCAATACGATTAGCTTCCAAACAGTATTTAGCTTGCAATGAAATACCTAAATGTGAACCATACTTAAAACTGAAATATGTGCTAGAATACTCTGAGAACGTCAGCTTTAAGTTACTTTCATTAACCTAAGGAGTTTACCAGAACAAAGGATGTGTCAAGCTGAATAGGTAAGAGATTTTATATTTTTTATAACAATATATATACAATGTGCACTTATTTTATCTTTGTTTCTTTGAAAGGCTATATAACCCACTGTCATTTTATTTGAAAAACTATAGCTAGATCCTATTTATGGCTTCACAAGAGTGAGGAGAATTAACCATCTTTCATCTTTAACGTCTGTTTATGAATGTGAACTGTATTTATATTCAGCTAGGGAAACATGGCACTGCTAATATATTTTTCTATTAGTAAATATATGCATATTTAACTGCTACAGTTACTTGTACTTAATATTGTATAATTTACAGCACTTCCATAACATGAGGTTTAGTGAAGACTTTGTCTCATAAGAAAAAGATTATGATGATCTGGGTTTGACAAGCTTTTCTTCTAATGCTGGAATACAGCTAGCTGAGATTGCAATTTGAGCCTTTATTTCACGATTTTGGTGTTTAATTTATCCTATTGTGAGAAAGTGAAAGATGTATACTGACATTTCTAGATGCATACTGTCTCATCTAGAACTTCTGTCTCTTAAAAATATAGAACCACAGATGCCATATGTAAGTAATGAAATGAAATGCTGCTACTCTTTTCTTTTTGCAGTTTGCAAAGGAGATACTTCAGATAGTTTAGACTACAAGTCAGTAAACTTTGCTTACGTAGCTGGCTCCATTCATTCTCTGAAGCCAATCACTTCCCTTGTGGTGGCTGATAAGAATTTAACGGCTTGAGAAGGTGGAGTGTCAGCATCCTTAGTACTAAACACATTCCCAGGCATATCAGTAGCCTCTGTCCATCACCCATGCTGGAAGCTATTTGGAAAAGGAGAAATAGAAATTGGGGAAGGGAAATCATGCATCATCACCCTGGCTGGAAAGTACGGAAGACTTTATGCTGTTTTCATCATGTGGATTCACTAGAGAAATGACCACCTTTGATCAGCCAAGTAAAATCAAGAACTTGTTTATTTGCTGCCTGTGCCCCCCACGGGTGCTGAGGCTCTGGACTTGCAGGCGCCCGAGGACAAGGAGGAATCTGCTCGTGGGCACCGCGTGTGTGATCTACCTGGGATTCCTCGTCAGTCAAGTGGGTCATGTTTTACCTCAGCACAGAGGACACCAAAAGATCAGTTCCAGAAGTCTCCAAGATGCAGCCCAAACTCCTTTTCTGGGCATCCCACTGGATGGCACCCTGTCACCACCCAATTTCCAGGAACCCCAGCTTGGTAGCAATGGGACCTTGCTGCCACCCAATGTAGTTTATATCACTCTGCGGTCCAAGCGCAGCAAGCCTGCCAATATCAGAGGCACAGTGAAGCCAAAGCGCAGGAAGAAACATGCAACCCCTTTGTCCTATGGGAAACACTTCCCAAAAGCCGCTTTTATGGGCCGGGAAGAGGCCTTTGCCCAACAGCTGGGGAGGGCCACACGTGCCGCGGGCACAATGAGAACAACAATAGTTTTGGAGGCAAGAAAGCACCAACTGGATGATCACAGGCATAAAGGAATGGCGATCAGGGAGAGGGGTCACTGGAGACCTGGGAGCATTTCTGGCGTTATAAAGGCACAGCCCCAGCCTGAGGAAAGCAATATCAGGATTTACAGTGAGAGCTCTCCCTCTTGGCTGAGCAAAGAAGACATCCTAAACATGCGCATGCTGGCAGATTCTCAAATAGAGAGCATCCAAGAAGTACCTTCTCACAAAGCAATCCTGGTAGTTTTTGCAGGGGGTCCCAGCGCCACAGGAACTGCTTGTGACCAGGGACACTGTGGCATCGTCAAAAGACCCCTCGACATGAGTGAGGTGTTTGCCTTTCATTTGGATAGGATCTTGGGGCTGAACAGGAGCTTACCTTCTGTAAGCAGGAGAACCGAGTTCTTCCAAGGTAACGCATTCCTATGGCTTTCAGCTTGCAGGTGGGATGCTGAGGTTTCCTTCCCCTTCCCGTGTTAACCGCAGGACAGCAGCCGCCTTTAACTCCTGTGGGCCTGAGAACTAACCCCATCATTACAGGGAAGTAGAGCTGGTATCTGTGTGCAATTTCTGCAGTGCAATTATCCTGTGTGAAGGACGCAGTACCCCAAAGTTTAGATCAAATACCATTGAGCTGATGAGGGCAGTAACAATTGCTCTTCCATGAGAGGTTGTAGTGAGAAAAAAAGAGGGAGTTATCCATAGATCGCATGAAGTTGTACAGACTGCCTGAAGTGAAACTGGTGAAAGAAATTCCAGAATACCCTGTGATTCAGTGGGTATTTCTGATTTTTTTTTTTAAAGTTTTCTCATACTTTAGATTTGAATTCAATAAAATATTGCTGAAAGTGAGCACAAGAGCTCACCTCTCAGACAGTAGGACAGAGGGTTTGTAATTAGTCAGATAACCTACTCAGAGAGGTAGGGGGAATTCCTGCAAAAGCTTGATGCTACTTTCATGGTACTAATACCTCTGGGAACTGAAAAAAATTTTAAAAAGTGCTTCCCTCTTCCCTGGTAATTAAAAAACCCCAACTACATTTCAGTGAATCCTGCTGTATATTTTGAGGTTCATTACACACATCTATATATTATGCAGACAAAAATATACACAGTAAATATTTCAATATGCCTGTTACATGATAGGTATAAAGTTTTAAATAAAAAATTTAACTTTTATCCTTTCATAAAATTAAAGGTAGATTTCAGACATGTAATGTGAGTTAGAAGTAAGTTCACTTCTAACATTGCTGTCTTGTTAAATGTGTCTTCAGCCTGACTGCTATTTTTGTACAATCACAAATCGCAATCCAAAAGATCTACGTTGCATTTTAATGCATCATTGCTGAAGTGGCAAGCTGTGTTTTTGCTGTTCATTTCTTGCTGCTGAAATGAGCTTATACAAAATGTTTTTATATCACTCTGAGTTTCTTAAAAAAAAAGTAATGTAAGAATGACTTTGTAAAGTCTGACAGCAGGAAGATCACCCAGTGATCTCTGATTTCTTCTTGCTTTGTAAACCTTTCCTTCGGCAGCCTGTACAACAATGTGAATGAATCTCTAGGAACAACAGTTTGGAGGTTTCAGAATATTATTCATACTTGCAGAGCATGGAAGATACATTATGCCTAGTTTATTTTTAGGAACAAGATTTATTGCTATAGACCTGTCATAAGGCATTAAGGTAGTTCAGTTGGAGGAACTCTGCAGCACGGTGTGGCTGCAGAGATGACAGTCTGCAAGCCTCTGAAAACTGCTATTAGGCTAATTGTGCATTGTGTTGCTCAGTGTCTGTCACTTACGGTATGTTTTGGACTGTCTGGGACAGAGAGAGTCATTCTGCCCTCTTTAATTTTCTTTTCCTCATAACTGGCAATGTTCCTGTAGCATGAAGAGTGTTGCTAGGTGATGAGAAGAGAAATAGCATTATTTTGGTCCCACTTCATTTTTTCCAGCTAAAGGGTGAGCAGAGCGTTTGGAACAGTTACTGTACCTTGTCTCTCTCCATTTCTTTAGCCTGGAAATATTCTGGAGCTCAGATGCCTGATATCTACTTGAGTTCATTACGATTTACGTGATTGTGTTTGGCATAATCTGGAAAACATCTGTGTTGAGATAATGAACAAAAATATTTTCTTAAAAATAATATGAACAATTAGTGAGATAATTTCTGTAACCCATATGCATTTAACTTAAGATTAGGTGGGTGCTGTAAAGTTTTTTACAGGGCAGCTTGTGTGAATCATGGTTATTCATATGGGAAAAAAAGCAATGCAGGATTAGAGACTGTGCATGTGTGAATGTCCATAATTTCTGGGCGGACATCTCTCTCTCCATGACACATCCCTTTAGCTTGCTTCAGTTGTGATGTGATGTAACAAGACATGTTTGATGTAGCATTAAAATCTTAAAAAATGGGCTTTTCAAAACTGTCATTCATTTTGTCAAAAGGAGTTTCAAAGCACCGCTTAGTAAATCCCTGTGCAGGTTCTGTTTCCCCTATTCCCCCTAATCCCCCCCCCCCCCCCTTTTTTTTTTTAAGTCTAGCAAAATACTGTATGCAAGTCCTCTGTCTGCTGCCATTGCCTTCCCTACTTAATTGTAAAACCTTTAAAGTGTTAACTGTGATTTTTTTTTTTTTAATGGATTATCTTATTTTTTCCATCATGGATGGAAAAATTAGGTATAACTCTTTCACTCATACTTTTGCAATGAATTGGCCAAAGGTAAAATACCTTTGTACAGGAGGAGTACAGCTGTGCAAAGCCCTTTTGAGTTCAGTGTTACAGATTAAAAGAGCATGATTCTGGGCATACGCAAGCAGTCATTCAATACTCCCATTGCTATCTACAAGACGTGAAAAATGTCCAGAGCTCCAAAACACCTATAAAGAAAGAAGGATAAGCCTGTAAAACACCAAGAAATAATCATAAAACTGTGTCTAGTGTGGAGAAAATGGAGGCTGACCCTTGTGTGTCTGAGTTTTGGGATGGTCACATTAATACTGCGGGACTGAGAATCTTCATTATTTGATCACTTTAACCTGAGGAACAGGAGAGACATAAGGGACTAGCTTGGTGTCACAGCTCTACCTTAATTTGCACAGAAGCTAAGTAAAATGACTGCGTGTATTGCCTCTTGCTCAGCATTTGCAGGGTACAATGATGTCGGTGTTTGTTAGGGCTTGAGCTACCACTGGAATGACATGGGCTGGAGCAGGCTTGCTCCTGTGTTGCAGTTGGCAGCTGTAGGGATAAGACTCTGGCTCCTTGGGTCATACCAACAAGGCCGAGCTCTTTACTCAGCTTTTGGTACAAAATACACAGCTATTGCTATGAAGTGGTGTTGTGCTACTTGCTGAGGGCCTGACAACCAGCCCTTTTCCCCCCTGGTTTTCTGATGTCATGTTTGGCTAAATATGTTTTATCCTGTGCTGAGAAGAATAAGCAAAGGTGTACTCAGATCAGTTGGGCTTTTTTTAGCTAAAGATTGAACACACAATTTATCCAGCACCACTTTTTTTTCTTAAAACATGCAAGAAACTCTTCTTTCAAGTAACATCTTTCATGGTTGGTTTAGTTCAAATAGATGAATGACGTGTGATAAATGGCTCCACTGGTTAAACTTGTCATTTTCCTTTACTGTCCTCTACATGATGATAAATGGAGCCATAGATTTTTCCCTGGTATACCCTGCACTATGAGCCTGCCCTTGCCATCCCACCAGAAGTTATGCAAAAGCAGGCAAAGACAGTGTGAACCACTAATGTCAGGGAAAAAGAGTAAGAAAAACCTAATGCTGCCTTATGCATTCAGAATGCTCTAAAATGCTTCAATTTATCTGTCTTGTTTTCTATCAACCCAAACAACTTGTACCATAGTGTTGTGCCTCTCAGAAGGGTACCAGAGAGCATATCTCCAATATTTTGTTGGGTGGAGAAGTTAATGTATAGTCAATAATGCAGTCCATAGTCTAGAGAGCAGCTGACGCGCATTTCATGCATTCCTTAATTCTGACATCCATATGAGCACAGGACAGAAACATTGCAAATAAGGTGCAGAGGGAAGAAAGAAAAATTAAATTACTAATTTCTCTCTGCTTTCTGCTTCTGTTCCTTGTATTTTCCCTTGGAACTTAATCATAAGCTCTAAAATTCAAGTAATGCTCTGTATGTCCATCCCTCTCATCTTTCTACACTAATTACCCTCTCCTGATAATAAGTGGGCAACTAAACTGTTTCTTTCAAATGCATCAGTGGTAAGCTGTGCTGCTTTACAGTGAACAGTGAGGAGTTTGAGAAAGGGCTTTAACTACCTCATGAAAGATTTGCTTTTTTTTAATGATGCTTTCATGGGCATGTTTGAAAATATTTTCTTTTGAGGAAGTTAGAAAAAGTGCTGTAGATACAAATTAGAGCACAAGATGGAAGAGTAACATTGACAAGAGCATCTTTGTGGTTATGAAGCATACAGATTATTTTTGAAGTGATGTGGGTATGCATATCTAAGATGATGCCTATGTTGAAGAAGCCATGCAGCGATACATTACTAGCTTCACATGAAGCAGTTTGAGTACCTTGAGGTAGTCTAATCGCAGCAGCCTGAGGTTTTATCTGTGTTAGCTTATTCAATCTAGGATATCCTGGGACAGTAGCCCCAAAGGGCCTAAGATATTTTTAGAAATATTTTGATGTTTAAAAATATATATGAATTACTAGAAAGCTGTTCCAACACAAGTTTTAAAAAATATTTCCCATATAATTTTGCAGATCATCTTTAGATAGTTAGGTAGATCTGTAAATCTAAAATGGCAGACAAAAATAAAATTCAGTCAGTCAGCTTTGGGTAAGATTCAGTGCAATGCAGCTGCAGCAATAGAAAAGTGGTAGCCCTTTATGTTTATATATAAAGCTGATTAGGAAAGAAGCACATGCAGAACACACTGGACCTATTCTGACATGTCTTCAACTTTGGCTGTATCAAACTGGAAGCTCTGATTCTTAGTCAGGCCTTACTTTTCACCATTCAGTTAACTTCAGCCCCATCCTCACGAGGTGTGAATCAGAAGAGCTCCACTGATTTCAGTGGGGTCATGACAATTCATGCAGCTATGACTCAGCCCCCTTATCTGCTTTAATTCAGCATCTTCACGTTTTTCCTACAAGTGTCAAAAATTTGAGTCACTGCTCTTTACTGAAGCTGCTGTTTCATATTCCTGTAATTCAATTTATATTACAAGTTGAAAGATTCTATTTTGGCTCATCTTTTCTGCTCCCATTTCCTCTGAAATGCAAACATTTCCTGCATTTAGCCTTGGTCTTTCAAAAATGTTTTTGTATCTTAATGGAAACTGGCAAGATATTATTCACATCTTTTAAGTATTTATATTACTATTGTTTATCATGTCCCTTTTGGGTAGACAGGAGATGTTTGTTTTGTTAGAAGACCGTTTATGTATTTGGTTTGTGGAAGAATTCATGAAGAGTTACATAAGCTGTTGTTGGAAATATAAAAATAATAGATCCTGAAGAAAGCTTTCCTTTTTCGTGACAACTCCCAATGCTTATATAGACTTTCTCCAACTGGCTTGGAAAAGAAGCTTAGCCGATAGTTGGCTTGACTTGGCTGAAGTCATCTACAATGTGGGTGATGGAGCCAGAGCAAAAGAGATGGGGAAATGGCTAGGATTTCCCAAATTAATTTCCGAAATACTTAAGGCACCTTGGTAGAGGAGAAGCTTGCATTACAGGAGTGCTCAGCACTTCTTTTCAGCAGAGGAAAGCATGGATCACGGTGCTTATAAAGGCAGTACTGATCCTAGTGAAAGAGAGATTGACGTTCCTAATGGAAGCACACTTTGTGTTCCTAAGGAAACATTGGGCAACTGGGAGGAAAGTTAAAGAGGTGATGGAGCTGCACGTTGGGTTGGCTTGAGAAGGACTACCTTGTATGTGCCAGCCATGGCAGAGAGAAGGCAGAGTACCTTCTGGTTTTGGAGAGGAGTTTGTTTTTCTCTTGGGCTTGACTGCACGTTGGGCCTATCATGCTCTGTTGGCAAATACAAGATGGATCTTTACACATGATTCACTGCTAGGTATGGGCAAACATAATTTCTTACTAGTTGTTTTAGGTCAATCAGCATCCTTTGAACAAGTTGCTTTTTGCTTCAGCTGTATGAAGATCTGTTTTAACAGTTCTTGCTGCTTACACATGGGACATTCATGTTAGCAGCTTTTAGCTTGCTGTTGGCACTGATACCTGTTGTCTGTGTGCTATTCTCTGATTTGCCTCTGGAAAAGGTGCTGTGAATCTCATTGCCTTCATGCGAGTTTCTGAAAGCTTCTCTTCAGATGTATCTCTGATTCCCTGGGTATGTGGAAGACAAAGAGACAATTTAGGCTGCATTTAAATATGTGATAAATTGTGCAGTAGTGTGAACTTTAGGTTCGCTGACCTTCAAGATGAATAAAAATAAATTTTAAAGCTTTGTACATGTTTTTTCCAGCACTTGCTATTTAGTAAATAGCTGCTTTGCAGTTAGATGGTTCCTCCTCTCTGTACTGAAACATCGTATTTTGGTCTTCCGTATCCACCCAAAAATATAAAGGATTTCTTTGTTTTAATGCATGTACAAGCCACAGTCAGTCCTAGGTCCTTGACAGTTTAAGGCAGCAGCAGCATTGCATCAGCAATGAAAAGAAGAGTTCCACTTTCCGAAGCAGATAGATACGCCTATTACTTTATATTGGGTGACATGTATTTATCGGTTCTTATACAGGGAAATTCTTTGCCAAGGTTTCTTCCCACTAAGAACTCTGAACACTTGAATTCACCAAAGCTAAGGCCCTTGACTCAGTTTCAGGGAAGAGCAGAATATTCTTTACACAGAATTAAAGAATTTGGCCAAAGTAGCTGCCATACAAAATACATATGTTCTATCTGGGTAAAAAAAAAAAATACTTGTCAAAGTGTTATTCATGCTAAGCTCACACTGTCTAGTATTCTCATATATCATTTCAGAACTGTGAAATCACACATTATAGGCCTAAAATACTAAAGATAACAAAATAAATCTACTTTGAATATAGGATTTTTAGTGTTTCCATGCCCGTTATGCGAAAAATATTTTGCTGTAAGTTTTCAGGTCTTTTAAATCATCATCAGTTCACTGGAATCAGAAGGAAATTACGTTGTTGCTTCACGGTGGCATTGCAGGCTCTTAATCTACCTATAAACTTTTTAATAGTCTGGTTTAGTATATGATTTTGTACATCAATCTCTTCAAACACAGAAAGCCTTCCATACACCAAAGGCACTTAGAATGCCTATGCTTCTTCCATTCCTGTGGTGGCTGGTTTTAGATGTGGAATAAGACCACAGTAACCAAAGGATGTCAAGTTATTAGTCCATGGGCATTTTTCCTGCCACATCTGTAAAATGGTATAATTATTGATGCTTAGGCAATGTCTAAAGAATGATCAAGTCTGACAGTATTGCACTATACTGATGATCTGTTTTTCCTTTTTCAGATGGTCAAGCCTGTCCTGTTATTCTCTGGGATTCCTCACTGAGTCCCACAGATAATAATACCCATTCTTCAGTGAGATTAACCTGGGGACGATATCAGCAACTATTGAAGCAGAAATGCTGGCAGAATGGTAAAGTTCCCAAAGCTGAGTGGGGCTGTACTGAAATCCATCATCATGAGTGGTCCAAAATGGCACTCTTTGATTTTCTTCTGCAGGTAAAACACTTACTAAATGTAACTATCTGCCTCAAAAGTTGTGTGAGCAGACATGGGAGTCCTAGAAAAGTAATTTTAGTTTATTTCCTCTTTTTAAGATGGGGAAGAGGAAGCAAAGGCTTTTGTCTTGAGACACCTTGTTTTACTTCACCTTGAGGCAGGCATACTGTTTCTCCTTGACTCCTTGTGTCACCAAACATAGTTCTTGATTGTGTTCACAATTGTAAATCTTTTTTTTTTTTTTTTTAACTGTGTGGTCCTTTCTGTACCTCCCCAGCCCCAGGGGTAAGTTAAGTGGGTTTGGTCAGCTGACATCTGGATCTAGATAGTTGTAGTGGCTGATTTTCCATCTTTTTCAAAGCCTAGCCAATGACTTAGTGAGGAAAGAGTAGAGCAGCAACTGATGAATGACATGACTGCTCTTCTTCAATTAGGTATTGCACATAATCATTAGCTCTCCAAACAACGGCTCTGCCCAGTGGTATCATAATGTGGGGCGACAGTTACAGCAATTATGTCGTAGAATATTAATACACTCACTGTATTAATAAGGACTGAACTAAACCACCTGACTGGAAGCTAATTTTACAGCTTCCTGAGATATGGCACTACTTCCAATTGCCCCTGCTTGTCAGACAGGTCCAGGTGACTGAGCCTCCTGCAGCACTTACTGGCTTGTTTAAAACTGCAGCAAGCACTAGTTTTATGCACTGTGTTTGGTTGTTCATGTAATTCAGCTTTTTATAGAGTTACATTTCTTGAAATATAAAAATCATGACTTAGTTTATGCATAGCCTATCCCTGTCTTTCTCAGTCCTGTTCTAGGGTGAAGGGATGTTTCCAATTTTTTGTAGTTACATTTTTGCAGACTTGTTAAACAGAACATTCTCTAAAATTAGATTGTCACTTGTCTGACTCCATCTTTAATCCCACTATGAACAAGTAATTCTTAGAAACTGGTATAAAGTCATATGTGGATTATTCTGATACTAAACATAGTAATGGTCTTATAGGAATAGTACAGATTGTGTCATAGAGTTAATGTTTTCATGCCATTGACTTCTTGTTGAGCAGTTTAAAAATTCTCAGGAGTTCTATGTTGATTTCTAAATTTAAGGTCTCCTAAGACAAGTTTTTAATTTTCATAATAGAATTCCCACTATCCAGAAAGATCTGTCAGTTGAAATAAGATACAACAGGACTGAACTGTACCAACAGGATTGAATCGTACATGAAATAAAGAAACAAATCACTCTTAGAGTAGCTGGTATCAGAGTGATTTATACCTCCAGTTGCCTATCGATCAAGAACATGCATACTAGAAAGTGAGTGAAAGTAGGCCTTATGGTTATTAAAGATTAAAATTTTAACTGGGTGCTGTCAGACTTTACTTCAGAGTTCACTGGCATAGCACAAGAAGACGCTAAAACAAGAACTGCCAGGAAGGTCTTTTGAGTTTAAAAAAGCTAAATCTGTGCTTCATGAGTCATTCAGAAATAAAGAATAATGGTGAAAAGTATTCTCTATTAAACATACTTCCCTCAGAAGAATGGTTTGTGCCCATAATAGATGTTCCTAATCTCTGGTTTCATATGCTATAAAACATTGGAGCAGGCTGAAAAATGCTTATAGCTGACCTTCACTTGCCTTCTGCAAGAACTCAGGTAAAATAAGGACATTAAATGTAAAATGGCTTCTTTAATTTTAGGGGTTTGGACCTGTCACGTACATAAATATATGACAAAAACCAATGCTAAACTATTAAGATTGCAGCATCAATTCCAGAGTGTCCCATCATTCTGTCTTAACACTGAAATGATGCAAGATATTATGAAGGGGCTATCTGTAAAAGCATGATCTCCTCGTGTATTTAATCCATGTAATGAAGTGTGATGCAGATGAATTAGGGCTATACATCAAGTGAGTCTGTCTGGAAGGCCTCTGCTTCATTTTTTTGGCAAATTCTTTGGATGATTTGAATGTGAGATCTCATGAGCTAGAACACTGCAAGCAAGAGGGGCTCTAGTGCCTGCAGTTGCTGAATGCTGCTCATGAAAGGAGAAAGAAGAAGATAAAACTATTCCTTTCCTCAGGATTTTTGCAGTTGAAAGTGAACACTGCCAGCAAGACTGGTGGCAACAGTACTACATACTTAAGAAAAAACAAACCAACTCTCAGACTTTGATTTGATGAACAAAATTAAGATGCCTTTTCAACATGCAACTTCTCCTATGCCAGGAGAAGAGTCCTAACAGTTCATTTCACTGAGGCGTCACAAAAATAAAATTGTAATTTTAGAAGGCTTATGTGAACATCAATACTCTCATGCTTAGAGCAGTTTGAAGAGTTAACAGTGCACAACAAACAGGGACAGAAAACAACATTTACCTTTGATAAGCTACTCGTTATGCTTCAGTTGCGCCAGACCAGACTTCCATGCTGTAAGCACCAGTCAGCAGGAGCAAGGGTGCTCCCAGGGGAGATGAGCTGAGCTGGAGCTGAGGGCAGCCCCGCACCAGGCAGGATGGTGACAACCACAGGTCCCATTCACAGCCCAGTGAGCGTCAGGCACAGACAAGGCAGCTCCAAGGCAGGAGCAGGAACCCCAGCAGCAATCCAGGAGCATCAGGCAGCAGGACAAGCAGCAGATACACACACCCTCCCCCTGCCCTCAGAAGGGCTCAGAGAAGGGCTGAGGTGCCAGGCCTGAGCTTAAATGGTGCCCTGGGCCCGCAGGCAGAGGCGGGGTGTGTGGAGGTCCCAGGTGAAGCTGCTCAGGGCAACCAGGGCCCACCTGTGCACCCAGGGCCCTGGCAATGTTGTGTATTCACTCTCATCTAGTCAATAGGGGTAGAAGCACTTTCAAAGAGTGATTTATCCTTCCTGTATTAGATAGTTATCCTAAAATGGCATCCTTTCTTCTGGGGGAGCCTTGTTCTTGTCATGGTTTACGAAAGGGAACATAAATGACTAAGCTTAACATTTATACCGCTAAAGTTAGACCAGATGTATTCCTTCCAGCTAAGTGCTGTGCGATGAATAAGCGAGAGTCCGCATGGGAAAAAATAGCTTAGGCCATAATTTCATTAAAGTATATACCACATGCAACTCGGGGAGGCTGCTCTGTGATTATTGCAAAATCCTCTTATATTTTGTAGCTTCTGATGGATTGCTGTGTCCCTTACTAATCTTTCCAATTATTTTGCGTACTATTAGTCTAATAGGTCCCACCAAATGGAGACCCCCCATGTGTGTCAGGCTGTGCTACTTCTATTGTTCTCCAGTGAAGAAAATGTAAAAAACCCTACAGCCTTCTGAAAAAAAATAGACTTGTATTCACCATTTGTCATTCCAGTTACACAGTGGTATTGTTCCATTATTTTGAAAGAACTTCTACTGACATAACAAATCATGGCCACAAAATGGAAAAAATACGCAGTCTGAGAAATTGCTTCTAACAGTATGTGAAGTGTGGGGACCAGGTCTTCAACGCCATTTCACCGCTGACTTTAATTACACTTGTCCTGAGCTTGCTTTCCTGCCAGCTGTGTTAGTGAGCGATGTCTGACAGTGACACTTTGCCCCAAATACTTTGATATTGTTTTCACTTGGCACTCTGCTCTACTTTGTTTTAGATCTATAATCGACTAGACAGAAACTGCTGTGGATTCAAACCTCTCAAGGAGGATTCCTGCGTACAGCAAGGACTGAAGCTGAAATGTAGCGATCAGGATGCTGTTGACCTGACACACATAGTTCAGAGAAGGCATGACCGAAGGCACTTGGCCTTTATAGACAATAAGGGTTTCTTTGACAGAAACGAGGACAATCTTGACTTCAAGATACTACAAGGAATCAATGAGTAAGTTTTAAGTTATTAACTTTATAAAAAGATTAATAATTTCTTCCCAGTTTGAGCATGAGACCCTAAGTTACTGGAATAGATATCACTGAAGCAAGACATTTACAGGATGTGTCTAAGAATGTATGTGTAATCACACTGCTGTAAAAGATATGATTTGCATGCATATGATTTGGCGTGCATGGACTTCCTTTGCTGAGTTGCAGTCTATATTCATGGACTTGATTGCTAAATCACAACATAAATAGTGCAATTCAGAGTGATGGCAAAGCTGATAAATTTCTTTGTGCTCTTCCAGATTCCCTGAATCTGCAGTTTCAGTGCTGAGGAGCCAGCGTTTACGTGAGAAGTTGCTTCAGTCTTTATTCCTTGACAAAATATACTGGGAGAGCCAAGGAGGCAGAAAAGGAATTGAAAAGCTTATTGATGTAATAGAAAGGAGGTCCAAAATTCTTCTTACTTATATAAATGCACATGGAGCCAAAGTATTGCCTATGAATGAATGAAGCAGTCTTGTTTCTATCTGAGACATAGTCTTTAAAAAAATTTGTATGAGGCAAAAACTGTCAGTAAAATTGATTTAATTCAGAGGCTTATTTAATTTTTATTTTTTCCAAACTTTCATTTATTTTTAAATAAGAAATCTTACATGGTGTAAAAACAACATTTAAATGTCAGCTGCAGCTCAACACAGTGCAGTCTCTTCTATGTCACCAGTGAAATGAAATTAAAAATAACCAAATGGTACAATAAATAATGTAGTAAGACATAGGTACCATGAACACTCCTTCTGTTAAACTGAAAATTAGCAACAGGATTTTCAGTACATTAGGCTGGATTACTCTTACTTCCCTCGTCCAAGTTAGTAAAAGTTTTATTGCAAATTTAAATAGGAAGAGAGATTTGTAAGCACTTAACACATTGATGAAAACTGTCATCGCATCTGCCTGCTGAAACATATCTAGTACAGGATTTTGTCTTTTTGATTATGAATACTAAAATGCCAACATTTTCAAAGGCTTATTTTGTTTTATTTTATTTTGATCTTTTGAAATCTGAGGACTAAATTCAGCTCTTTTAAATGCAGAGGTGTTTGTACTGGACATGAGGGATATTTAAAAACAGAGTGAGGAGAACATGGCTTTAACAATTATAATTAATTTGATAAATACATTTTTACCTGTCCAATATGGAGTACAATTTGTCATGAGTCACTCATTACAATGTAGTGTTTTCAGTACGGGTTTTTTTGATGTGTGGGTGGATGATCTGATATTTTCTGTCTATTGATTAACTGGGTGTTACAGAATCATCCTTTATTACCACTATTTTATAAAAGAAATTCAGCTTTACCTTTGTGTGAATATGCTGCTAAATAAGTGTATGTTTTGTTTTTGCAACACTCTTGACAATATTGTTTTACAGTATTTTCAAAAATCAGACCTACTAAGGACGTGAGTGTTGTTAAACTCAGCACAGAAAATGTTTGTGCTGCGTGCTTGGCACTAGCCAGCAATTCAAGCTCTGGCTTTCCATTAAGATTGACCGCTGCGAGGTGATCATTCTAGCTGACGACTCACTCCAAGTATTCCTACAGGTCAGGTTGTTAGAGAAGGTTGGATAAGCACTTTGGATTCTTAATCTTCATCTGCTCCAGAACTGAAATATCAACTGATACAGTTTATCATGACGTATACCTTCTACCTATCTGTTTAGAAAGACTGTTACCGTCTTTCTAGAGAAATATCTATTATATTCTTGCCATGAGATAATGGCAGAAGTTGAATACTTTCATAGCTACTCTTGTCTTTATGTGTAGTAAAAAAAAAATATAGAGTGTATAAGATTTTAAAATATTTTTGAAAGTGCTGGTATAATAGTATTAATGAGAAACTAAAATTTTTCATGTCTATGTTAATGTGGATGGGTAAATTTAATCTTTTAAATAACTACAATTCCGCTGCAGCTAGAATAGATTTTCTTAGTATCAGAACAGCTATTAACAATAATTGCATTACTAGAGGAAATAGATCTCATTATAGGCAAAGTTAAAGATACTTAGTAAAATTTTAGGAGCTTGGCCATCTAAATAATCTTTTTGCTTTATTCTGTCAGGAAAGGGCAGATAAATTTGTAAAAACTTCCTAGAATTTAACTATTGCCTTGAGAGGATACATTTTAGAGTGCCTTGGACTTTTTAATAGCAGCTCAGGAGAATTTTATAGGATTTTCATATTATCCCTTTCTTAAAATGTTGTAGCATATTAGCCAGGTAATTTCTATCACAGAAACAAAAATATGACTGTAGCTTGCACTGTGAACAGAGCCTAGAGAAAGAAATAATCCTCTAGATCCATTTCACATGGAATTCCTGTTGCAGTAAATTCCACTCTTTGATGACCATTACAATCAATTTGTCTCATTTCTAGCCTATCTCCCAGTTTTCTTCCTGCTAGATACGTGTTCAAATGGATCATCACACACTGCTGGCAGTGAGAGAAAGGCATGACTCTCAGCTTGCACTGAACTTTTAGAAGAGGGCCAGGTGAAGATACAAGAGTGTACCTGATCATGAAACAAAGTCACATGAGAGCTCTGCCTTCTAGCTTCTCCTCTTCTGTCTTTAGACTGTACATCCTGATGCCAAGTCATTGCCTCATATTGCCTAATGGTATTTCTTTTCCAGAATTGATTCATTGCCTAAGAAGAGAAAGAAATCAGAATTCAGAATATTTTTTATCTTTTCAAGTTAGGTCATTTATTTTTATGGTAATAACTTGATGCATTTTTCTCCATTTCTTCTGGACATGGACTAGTGTTTCTTTGAGCACTGTACATGCTTTTTTTTTTTTTTTTATTTGCCTGGCAGTTCAGTGACAGCTTTTAAAGAAGCAGTGTAATTTCCAATTAGTAAGTAATTGCCCTGAAGCTGACCTGGAGCAATGCCTCTCAGTAGTCCTGAGTTTAAGAGGTCCAAGTAGCCATGATGCTGTGCAGTACTTAAAAATTTGACCAACCATGAAAAGCATAACTGTAAAGAGCAGATCTTCCGGGGACAAATCCTGCAAATGAATGTCCTTAGGAAATGAAGGGTGTTTTTTACTGGTCACTTTTGGTGGCAGAGGCAGAGATCAAGTTGTCATTAAAGCTCATCTGCAGGGCGAAACAATATTTAGACTTAGAAAGTACAAGAGGAAGGATGGGTGTATCTCCCTGTGCTGTCCAGTATGGACCAAACAGGCACATAAACCCACCGTCTTTTCAGAACCGCTGCAGGGACCAGTGAGTGCAGAGCGAGCGGCCACGGCAGGCTGAGCCGTGCCATTACTGCGCACATTACACTTCCCAAGGGCAAAGGAATACTGCCTTCTCTGACGGGCTGAACTCGGGGCTAGGGCACGGCATGCTGCACCCTGCTCTCACCTTACCGGTGGTGCCTCAGCATTGCACTGCGCGCAGCCGGAGGCCGTGCTTTCTCTGCTGTGCTAGCATGCCGTCGTTCTTATGCGTACAAACACTCTCACAGTCTGACAGGGAGGTCAGGAGAGGCTTTGTGAGATTGGGCAGTGGGACTGGACTGTAAATTGCTTCTGATTCTCTAATGTTGATAACAAACTCCAGAAAGTGCCTTTTTTCCGTGGTGTTTATCCTGTTGCTGTGGACCTTGGTACTTGAACCCAGTATTGTTAATAATACAAAGTATGATTGCGATAGTGCTTATAAGTACATACTAGACAAGTTCTAGTTTCTTTTACAAAAATGAAGAATTCTGTACTTTTTGAGTGCATTTGCATAAATGCTCCAGTAAAAAATACAAAAGCAGCACGTTGCAGAACTTGTTTATTCGCTGCTACTACATTCATGATATCTGCTCTCCCTTCAGTTACAGGAGTAAATTTATTGGGAAATCAGTCCACTTCCTTTTAAAACAGCATGAGGTTGGACTGTCATTCCTGTACTGTAGCTTAAGTCGTATTAACCAATAGGAAAAAAACCAAAGAAGCCTTACTCTACCTATGGTGGTGATTGAGAGAAAGCCAAGAAACTGTGTTTTAGTCATCTTTGCTGGGCTGTCTTCCATTTATGGGCATATAGGATCAGACAAAGATTCATGTTGCACATTACTCGGAAGGGAGTAACCAATGGCAACAGTCCAAAACCTGTGGGTGGGAAAAGACGATTATGTCATTCTTGAGTCTGCCTGAAAGCCAGAACCACATGAAATGGAATTACGAAGAAAATCAAGAGAGTTTTCTGATTTCATAACTTCGGAAGACAGAGCTTAAAATAAGTAGCACAGGCACAGATGCCTTAAAATTCCTCGGGAGCCTGCCAGCAAGTTAATTATCTTAAATGTTTCAGAAGCTGAGGACATGAAAACTTTGTGGAGCGCTGTGAGAGCAGTTTCCTTCTTTTTTTTGTGTGTGTGTATTCTATAATATGCTATATTAAAAAATGATAAATTTCGTGGTTTCAAATAAGCAAATGCAGATTTAGGGTACATTAAGGGACAAGCTTCCAGTAGCAATTCTGGGAACACTTTCATGCTTGTGTGTGTATGCAAACACAAACATACATGTATATGAAGATATAGCTTGGCTTGTTTCTATAAAATGGTCAGTTTGGCTAATAAAGAGTGAGTTGTTTATACAATGTGCTCTTTACATCTAGAATTGTATTTGTGAGGGTAAGTCCAATTTCGGGTATACACAAGTTGAAGTTTAAACAAAACATTATTATGGATGAAACTTTTGTTCTTACAGGATTAACTCTTCCCTTGCTAACACATTTGTAGAATCTTAAAAGTTTTCTATCTACAATTGCAGAGAAAAACAGCAATATGTTTGTATCTGAGCTAATCTGCCAGAGTGACATCAACTCAGATGTTTTTACTGAGTTTTATATTAGTTATTGAATTTGCATTTTCTTTTGGAATTTGTGCATTTTAAAAGTCAATTTATTTGTCCTTTTATTAGTAACAGTAAAAGCGTTCTCACAAGTAATGAATTGTTTGAATCTCTGCTGCTATTGTCATATAATGTCCAGGACTATACAAAATAAAAGAATATCTTCATCAGACTCTCAGTTCAGATCTCTAAGTTGCAATAACAAAACTGTAACAAATACTAATGTAATGTGTGGATCATTAGATACTGTTTAGGAAGAACTATGCCCTTGAAACTGCTTCTGCAGAGAAACAATCCAAGCCAGATTATGAAGCTTTTCCTGTGGAAACATTTTCTAGCTGTTTACTCACGAGACCTGTAACTCTTTCTCACTAAGCTGCCTCACTGTAGCTGCGGAGCTTCTAGTAGCTGCAGCGTTAGTACTTGCTGCCTTCTTTAGCCATTCTGACAGCGCCGACTTACACAAACATTAGGCAGAAAAGGCCGTGCCCATTTATGATGCCAGAACAGAAGTATTGGTCAGTGACGGGTAAACTTTATAATAGACCATGAGCAAGTACAGGAATAGGAGAAAGACACTGAACTCTACATGGAATAGTGACTCACGCAGAGTTAAAGTAGCCTAAGAACTTTCGGTCTCTGAAGTTTACATTTTTACCATGATCCAAGAGAGACTAATGGGAAACACAAAGATGTTGAAACATTTTTAAATATTCTCTTTCCTACACAATGTAATTTGATTTGTTTTATTAAAAACATTATTTATGTTTGCACATTACTGCATACTTGAGGCTAAATTCCCTCAGATGCATTTGTGTAAATTACAATTCATTAGAATTCCACTGAATGATCTCATTTCCAGATAGAACAGTTTAAGTCAGTTAGGTTAATCCATATTCTCAGAGACTGGAGAACTAAACCCTAAGGTCAAAAGGAGACCTTAAGGGAGTGGCAAACAAATGAGGAGAGTTGCCTGAGATATAGCACGAGTATGGAACCTGGCATGCAAGTTCTCTAAAAAAATATCTGTGGGCTCCAAGCAGGATCTCCAAGTTTTCTCTGAAGACTATCAGCCTGTTCCACCTGTATTTCTGTGGGAAGCCCTCACTTAGCCAAATACAAGCATTTGAAATAAAAAAATAAAATAAGCAGTGCAGCAATATCTTCTTTTATGTGTCATGAAATATATGAACTGTATTTCAATATACGTTATTAAAAAATATTTTTCCATGGCATATGAAAAATGCTTTATTTGTGGATTCAAATCTGATTAAAAGATGACAAGCAAAAGGTAGGGCTTCTCAACATGGAAGAGAGTCAAGCAATGGGGTCCTCCAACGATCAGTGCTGGGACTGATTTTATTTGTCATCTCCATCACCGACATAAAGAAGGCAGAGAACAGTGAAATTTCCAAGGATGCAAATGATATTAAGCTCTTTTGCACATTCATATGACAGACTAATAGTGAAGAACTCTAGAAGAACGTCATGAAACTGAGTAGGTCAAACCTGACACATGAGCTTCAGTATGGATTAATGTAAAGGCTTTACTTCATCGCTATTTGAAGTCTTGGAGAGGTTTTAAATCTTAGACTGTGTGTGCAGCCTGGTCTCCACATCTCAAGAAGCATGAGCTGAAGTTAGAGTCAGTAGAGGGAAGAGCAACTGAAGTGATCAAGGAGCTGAAACATCTGTCTTGTAAGGAGAGACTTCTTCAGTTTGAAGATGAGAAAGCTTGAGGGGCTGGTAATTTAGGTTTACAAAATCATGAAGTTGATGGATGAGGTGAATGCAGAAAGTGTTGTTCAGCAAATCCTGCAACACCAGAGGTGCGGAGCACCCAGTGAAACCAGTATCTCTTTTAAGGAGGTAGAAGAAAGTTCTCCACACAGCAGCTCTTGAGCTTCTGGAAAAGAGAGTGTGGAGACTGATAGTATCAGGAGATTCAAAGGGGATTAAACAAATTCAAGGAGAGGAAGTTTATATATAGACTTTATAAGAATTAGGCAAGCTCTCATTCTCTAACATTCCTAATACAATTCTGGGTGCTGGGCAATGTAGGGGAAATGGGCCCCAGATACTGCCCCAGGCTCATGTGCTCGCCTCACGCTGCCACAGTCTAAGACATACTACTGGGCTAGGTGGCCCACTGGTGGGGCTGAGAAAGAATTCCATGTATTCTTCTATTTGAAGGTTATTCAACCAGCTGCAAAGCTGTAAGCTGTTCAGGCCTTTTCCTTATTTATAAGAATATGTAAAATTATCTTTCCTTGCAAGGATGGAAATGCTTGGGTGTTGTGAGTCTCCATTGTTTTCGATGAAAGAAAGCAAGCAGGTGGGAACCTTCTAATGCCTAAGGATGGGTTTCCAAGAGCTGTTCCATGGAATTTATTCTTTTGGAAAAGATGAAATGCACACACAAAGCAGAAACATTTTTTCCCCACTGTGATGCATTGTTCTATCTGTATTTGGTATTGGGTATACCAATGCCATTATTTAAGTGAATCAGATCTTCAAATAAATGGTTTTCTCTAAAGCTTAGTTCAATTCCAGTAGTTAGTTCCTTTTTAGCCTTCCGCAGTGCATTTACTTCTTATTTAATCGTTTGGTTTCAGCATTCACTGTTCAGGAACATTATCTATATCTCCTTCAATGGAAAAGCTGGCACGGCATTCCATGGAGGCCTGTTAAGCTGCACAAGCACGCCTTATCAGAGGTATTCTTCAGCTAGCTATGTGAAACACTTTGAGATTTGGATGGAATGTATTAACTGTTAAGGAAAATAGCCCCAGCGTGAAAGCCAGCCTTACAAAGTGTGAGAGCTGTGTCTGACAGATGGTAAAAGCTGGCAGTCCTGTGAGCTGCTCTGCTCTGGGAATTCTGAAACAACTGCAGGTCATACATCTTAATTTTCAGATATACCTGGATATATCATATACCCAAGACAAGGTCTTTTCTGGTCACCTAATTTTTTCCTACCTCCGGTCTCCTGAAGAAGAAATATGCAGTCAAAAAGTGATCAGGTGCTCGGGCCCCCATGGCTATAACAAATCTGTCCCGAAACTCCCATTCCCTCATTCTGCTACCTCTTTTCATGTCCACATGCACAGGTCTACCACCACAGCTGTCACTGGCCTATAGCAGGAAGGTTACTGAAGCTAGACAGCTCTCTGAATACCCAGGGTACTCCTCAATCTTGCTGATTCTTTCCTTGTAATAGGCTTAACCTTTCCTCCCTTTGGGGATGATCCACTTAAATAAAAAACTCCCAACACTACACCTGTAGTTTTTCCTTTGCACATGATCCCTACAAGATGCAAGTCTCTTTTGCAGCCGATAAATACTCATTTGCTTTTCTCTTGATGATCTCCAACATTGTGAAGCATTGGTACCAATTGTCTCTTTCATTTCAAATACAAAAAACCCATCTTTTTTTCTTACCAGATCTTTTTCTTCCATATAATATTCCTGCTACAGCAGGTATCACTGCTACTATCCAGAATTGCAGTTGCAGCTTGGATAAATAAATGCCTGGAGAGAATCTCCTAATTTATTTCATGTGCATCATTATTAGAGTGTATCTGGCTGAATTTTTGAGAGTAGGGCACAGATGAGAGATAGATTGTGGTGAGAATCCCAGGATCCTGGGACATGAATCCTGGTTTGTGTTTTTTGTTTGTTTTTTTTTTTTTTTAATCCTAAAATGTAAGAGAATGTGAGACCTGTTATCACATGGGTAATCCACAAATTACTGCTGGCTCCATATGGACTGATCACTGTTGTGGCAGGCCTCAGCTAGCTCATTCCTTCTGCTGTGGGTTGCTTCTGTAGTCATTGAGTTCCTGTTGCACTTTTAATTAGGAGACTTCCATCATTGGGCTGTTAGCTGAGCAGGCTTTGTAACATAAAAGGGAAGGGGAAATAAAAGTTGCCTATTTTATACACTGAAAATGCAGAGTGTTGTTTTCTTAATCATCAGGCATGAAAAAGTTATGTTATGAGATGTTACAGTTCCATTCAAGGGCTGCTCTGCCTTTTCCTGGCCTTCCGCAGAGAAGATGCTGAGCAGACGTGGCGGTTCCCCAGACTCAGTGCACTGCTAGCTACCTGAGCGGTTGCTTTCTAAAGTTGCTTTCTGAGGTGTGAGGCTGCAAGAGGCACTGCGCTTGGGACCACAGCTGGGGCCTGAGCTGATTCACAGGATTTATACCCCATCGGGTAGTGCTTAGAGTACAGAGTGCTGAAAGAGCGCGAAATACCATCAAAACGTACACTTCCAGCGGCGCTTGAATGCTTGCGTGGCTGTATCAGCATGAACCAAGCCAATAAGGCAACTCATGCGACAGAAGCGTTGATGTATTCCGAGAGCCACAAAAGGTCAAAGAACAAAAGAGATTAAATCCCCGTTAAAATCACAGCTTTCCACTTCATTTCGCTTTGCTTTCTCGTATGTCTAAACTTGAACTTGAAATGCTAGTTTGCAAGTAGCTATAATGAGCAAACACAGCTTTTGTCAACTTGTTAGTGTTTGTGTTCTGAAGCAAGAGATCCGTAAAGCAAAGAACAACAGATTAAAGCTTAAGCAGAGTCAACACCGTACTGGGAAAGAATTCTTACCCTCTATCACAGTCTTATCTGACTGATAATCTGCATGGCCATGGAGAGCTGACGCGTATTTTTTGTTACACTGTTGCCTTAGTGCTAAGATTTCTTTGATTTTCTGCTGTCAGCTTTACCACCCAGTGTAGATATCTGCGAGCTTTCACAATTGCTGCCTTTCCTGCTAAGAAAACAGAACTTACATGTGTTTCAGTACTTCTTGGCACCCTGCCTCCCACATATAGTTTAGGGTCAAATTTTCAGCCTATTCGCTTTCCCTGATTTTAAGTATAGGTAATAGTGTAATTAGCAAGGAAAAATAAATCATTTTCCCTCTTTGGTGTGTGGGGGGAGAAGCCCTGCCAAAAACTGTGTAAATATGCCTCCTAAGGAGGGACCACTAATCATCAGAGAAAGGCATACTTCGTAAGTCTAGATTTGGAAATGTGATCTGATTGTCATTCAGTTTTGCAAAAACAACTGGTGGAGCTCAGTATCACGGCTATTCTACTTTTTAAGGACGGGATGAAAGTTTAAGAAAACGAAGATGCTTTACTCGAACAAAAGTTTTAATAAGCTGCCACCCTCCCTGCCATTATATGACAAAAGCCTGGAAACGTCCCGCACTTTGGGTGACTTTCCCTGTGGGATGCACATAAAGGGAGGCCTGTTGCAGCGTGGTTTATGGTTAGTTTTGCTGGTTTTGGCCCATTCTTGTGTATGTTTTCAGTCCATGACAAAGTCTTTATTGGCATTAATGGAAGCAAAGTTTGTGTCCTGTAAGGCTCAGCCTGAACCTCCAGTTCCAGGGAAACTTCTGCAATTGCACGCCATATTTCCAAGCTTTGTGTCCCATTTCTCACTTGGCATACAGATATCACCAAGATACATTCAGGCATTCTGGGCTGAAATGAAGCATTATATGACTTTGATATTTTTCCATGGAGAAAAAACTTTTCCTGTTTACAGAAATTTCCATAAACCTAAGCCTTTGATCTTCATATTAAGCTGTGCTTAAAACCTGGTGGGACTAGTGTGTTTTTTCCTAGGGATGGTGAACACAGTGGAGACCAGAGCCTGATTCCTCTGCATTTCAGAGATCTGCTCCGACCTGAAAAGTTTTCTAGTGAATTTTCTGTGTACCCATTGGAATGGGTTCCACAGAAGAAATTCAGAAAGATTCCTTTCAGAAAAGTATTGTAATGGTTCCTTTCCCTGTGGAGAGGTGGAATACCTGCATTCAAACACTATTTAACTGTGGAGGATTTCAGACCAGGTACTCTTCAATTCACAAGTGTGCTCTGACCATTAGGATCCTTTGGAAAAGGACGGCTTTGGCCAAGTTCGCAGCTGTTAATTCCCAATGGAGATAGGTGATTTCCTCCAGCGAGCGTGTAGACATCCAGCTTTCATCATTTCCTTCTGGCTCAGTTAGGAGATTGCCCAGTCAGTGTGCTGCGTTTTGTGGCACGTCTCTCAAATCGTGAATCACAGGCAAAGAAGAGGCTAGCAATATAATTTGGAAAGAAGATAGCTAATGGAAGATTAGGTAACGTGAGGTTGTATCTAGATTCTCTCTCAGTTTGACCAGCTCCTCCCTAAATACTAACAAGTTTTAAATACACCCCTGGGTGTGATTTCACAAAAATGGAAACTGTGAATTATCCACATTAGCTCTTTATGTATTCCTAATGAGGTTCTCTTTCTTATTTATACTGGTGGGTTTTTTAATAGAGCACTCTTTACAGTAACTTTAGCATAAGGCTCTTCAGCATGTTTAACCATCCCAAAATATATTCTATACTTGCTAAAATAAATAGTAACTTTTCAGAAGCACAGTACATAACAGTGAATTGCTAGATTGGACTTGGTGTGACACATCTTTCCGTTAATTCCAGATGCAAAATCTACCCCTCAGAGACATCCTGTGAATGCTTTTCAAGGGTCTTGCAAGAACACAAGCAAATGAACACTTTATATTCTTAACCACACATGAAGCTTTCATCATTATAGTAACAATACTTTTCATTTAACAAACAATCCAAGTATAATTCCAGACATTTTGCAAATACAATTCAGAGTTGTTTTTCATTTAAACCAATTTAACAGGCTCCTGTGTAGAAGAATATGATAAATTAGAAATTGCTAATGTGGTTCATGAGGAAGGATATTGGAGCCTTCTGGCAAATAATTCACCTTTGATTTAACACAAATATGTAATATCAAGAATTTGTGTCTGAGGAAAGCTCTCTACTTGTTTAAGTTTCATAATCAGTTCAAAAGTTGCTAAACTGTACATGCTACATTTTACATAATGCTGCAGTTTCGAGGTGCAAAGTGATATGGATCAAGCATAGCAGAATAGTTATGTCAGAAAAAAAAAAATAAAAAAAATCCTAAAATCATTTCAGCTCAGAATACATATCCAGCTAAAACAGGATGTCTAAACTGTTTGGATGCTGCCATTTTATCTAACGGTCATTCCTTCTTTAAAATCTGGTAGAACATTCCCTGAAGACCTAATGGCAGCAGTCCCAGGGAATATGGTAACCATTGGCTCAGGCTTGTGATAATGAAGATATATGCTCACTTGGGAGTCAGGCTAATCTGTGCTTCCCAGCATGGTGTGTTAGATGCCTGATTTCCAAAGTAGAGTAAGATCATTAAGAAATTTGCTCCAAACAGACAGTCAAAGCCAAAAACCAAAGGAGTTTAAAATAATGCAGCAAACTGAGTGTAAATATAACAACAAAAAAGATGAATGAACGAAACAGATTTAGAAACGAGGCAGTTTTCTTGGAGAAAGCTTAGTTTTCTGTGGGTGAGTTTTCTTACAACACACAGATGTTGGGAAACTTCGAACATTTAACATTTTTCAGAGTGGTCAAAATGGATCTGAAAAGTAAAAGCTGTCTTCCTGTTTGTTATGAAATCCACATTGACTATGTCTGTGCGAGCATTGCAATGAATCCTGAGAACAGAACTTCTGTTAATCATAAAATGGGAGTTATTTCTTCCTGTCACAACAGGGGAAAAATGTATCAAAGGGCAGAAGTGAGCATTGACTTTGCACTGCTTCTCATAATACCTTTTTCTGGGCTCATTCATATAGTTCGCCTGATTTCTCTTTCATTGAAGACATATTCTTAGATGCCACATCATATAAAGTTACAAAAAGATGCAATCAAACAGTTCTTAAGTCGAGTATTCATTACTTAGCATTTTAGGTATATTTTAGTAACAGTATGGCACACTGAAACGATTGGATTCCCTTTGACTTCTCACTTTGTGAGGGTGATGTATTAGTTTAAACTCTACTTAGAAAATTGTGCACATACCTAATGTTACTATGACAAAATATTTCCAAAAATGCTATGAGTTACAGCTGACTTCAAATCAGCTTTAAAACAATCATCCCAAGATGTGCAGGTGAATATCTGCAGTTCCTGAAGCTGCAATCCAATTAGACAGCTTTAATTTACTTGCAAAAAATATGAAAAGATTTTGATTCATTCTCAGAGAGATGTGAAGCAGTTATTAATTTTCAGTACAGAGCATTAATCTTTAATTAGGCTGTTCTGATTTGGAGCCAAGTTCTGGAGGGGTGACACTTGCCAGATCCTTGCCTTGGCCGGGTGGTGCTGGGTTGCGAAGCCCCCGGGGGAGCAGAAGGCTGTTGATGAAGCCCTGTGTGCTTCCACTGGCTCTTAACACACATTTCCCTTTCATCTCCTACTTTTGTGCCGGTTTCTTCTCCTATATCTCTATGGGCAGCTGCTTTCTCTTAGTGATTATTTTTTACCGCAGCTCTGAGAGCAGACAGAAGTGTGTTTCAGGAGTTAGCAACACCAGTGCTAAGTCTCAACATCAGAGTTGCAGGCTTTTTGTCTGTCAGATGGCTTATATACAGCTACACAGAAATATCTCCTTTTAAACTGGCCGATTTCCTGGAGCTTTGATATCATTCAGAACTTCAGATTTATACACTTTCTCACACATCCAAAACATTTCATTTACATAAAAGAAGATTTATGAACTATGGTGGACTGAAAAACCAGAGCACTCTAAAAATTACAGGTAATCAGATGGTTTTATTTGAGTTTTGGAAACACTCCTTAACTTCGAAGCCTTCAAATCAGGATTCAGTTTGCACGTAGAGCTTGTCTGAGGTCTAGCTTCAGCTTTTACACGATCATTGTTCCATGGCATTTTCTTTCTGCCCAAAAGTAAGATGCAAGTATTTAAAAAGATAATCACGTGTTTAAACCAAACATTGGCAGAAAGACCTGTTTATATTGTGGGATTGTGGGAATGGGTGTTCAGCTCATGTACAAGTGCTCGGGTCTCTCTTCCACGTCAGGTACGCTGTACGTTTCTATGCAAATAGCTAGAGCACAGATTTGTAAGTGTAGTTAAGCGTGTAATTCTTATGACTATCATTAGGATAGCAATGCTTTTACTTATTTGCCTATGTACTTTGATTCACAGATGGTAAAATGGTGGCTCTTACTTGATGTACTGACCTGTGATAAGAATAACTGCCTTAAAAATTGCAAGAGAAGCACCACTGAATTACAAGTGACTGGAGTTCTGTGCCTGAAAACTTGCCTGTTCTTTCCAAGTGTATCAAATAATGTCTTCAGAGCTACTGTCTATTTCTGTAAATTGCTTTGCTCAAAGATCAAGATCCTTAGTACATTAAAGGGAGCCATACATCACATATATAGACTTCTTTCTACATTCTGACTGAATGTTTTCTTAGCTGCTTCTTCTCATATCCTGATTTTATCACATTTTCAACAAAGAAAGAGAGAGTTGGTAGGGGTTTGAAATACATATAAATCTGAGGATAAAATTAGTGATGTCCTTAAAAATAAAATGTATGATAGGCATACTTCAAAATCAATTGGTCAAAAGAGAGAGGAAAAATCCAAAATAGAGCAATACTTTGAAGACAGGCTTTAAAAAAAGAAAAGAACCTCCCCCAAATAAACCCAGAAAACCAAAAATCCAAAAGGATAGATACTGAACTATAGTAGTAGAGTTAGTTTTGTTTATTCTTCTATAATTCAGCCATGCAGAACTCACTGTTTGAGCTTTCCAAGCTAGCTTTATAAACACTTTCAAGTTTACCTCAATGAAAACAAAAAACAGGACAAAAATATTAAATGAAAATTAAATAAAACCTTAAATGTCTTTTGACTACTCATCATAGGGAGATTGTTTCTAAAAATAATCCTTGGTGTAGAATAATGCTGTCATGCAGGATGAACATCTCTGTTTAAGGCACCCAGCAGCCTTGCTTCTGTTTTAGTATTTGCAAAAGCAATGTGGTGATGCTGTGAACCTAGCCTTGCATCCCAGAAAACCATGCAAATTGTTGTTTTTAGCAGTTCTCCAGCATGAAACTGGAGAATATTAGGAAATCCTGTGTCTGTTTTGCACACTGTTGTGCAATTGTTGCACAGAGAAAACTTTCAGAGTACTCTCTAGGAATCAGAATGGGTTTCAGCCACACAATGGATGGTAAGTACCAGCATTTCTGAGGCCTCCTTTGCTTTCCCAAGTACTTTTCAACAAAGTTTTTGTGATGAACTTTGAGAGCGTAAATTAATTAGGTTTCCTAACAAGATGAGCTTTTTTATGTTTTCTCCAGATCAGGTCAGGGAAAGCTCAATTGCTTCTATTTTCAGGATAATACAGGCAATTTTTGTAGACAGCGACAAAACTTCACCAGAATCTATTAAAGAAAAAAAGGCTGCTTTGTGCAAGCTCAGCTGCTTGGAACTGTGCCAGCACATATCCTATAGGAATTAACCTTGTGTTTTGGGTTTTTTTGAGGGGAGGGGGTGTCTAAATTACTGTAAGACACAATTTTCCATTTCTGAGGCTTGCTTAGTACACAACTCTGTCTTAATGGAGCATGGCAAGTCAAGTCAGCCACTGGAAAATGAATACCATAAAGCATCTCCTTGAAAATTTTTGCTCACTTTGGCAGAAGTGATCAGTAAAGCTTCTCCTGAGCCTTTTGCTCTTCTGAAAAGTGGAGACAGAGAATGCAAGACTTCGTAAATCCGCTGAACAATTTAGTGTAAATGAAGGAGACATTGTGGGACAGTGAGTGTTCAGTTGTGATACAAACAATGCCAGAGCCAAAATTTCCATGCAGAAGGATGGTCACACCATCTGTGTAACCATCCAGCCACACAGGGACTGGGAAAAAATTGTCTTTTTTAGGATGCAGATTGTGTATGGGATTGTTTATCTAGGCTGGGCTGCTTGCCATAGAGTTAGCTCAGAAATGGAGCAAAGCAGAAAAGACAAGAGCAAGATTAAGTAGAAATCAGCTGAATGCATCACATTGAAAGGCAAGTCCCCAGTACCAGCCATAGAGAAACAATTGCTTTCCTAAGAATGGCGAAAGTGATGAGGAGGAACACGGGAAGATTGGATTGTCCCCGGCCATTTCTCTCAGGGGCTTGCAGGAGTGGAGGCAAGCTGGCAGCTGAGGCTGGCCCCAGGGGCAAGAGTGCTGTCCCCCCATCCCTAGCCAGGGGGCACAGAGCGGGTCCAGTGAAAACCAAGTTCAGCCAACAGCATGGTGACCACCAGGCAAGTCCACATAGTCACAAGGCAAGTGCAAGGCCAGGCACAGCATACGTATAATATATAGACTTCGCTCAGGCGAAGTCAAGTTTTCTCAAGTGGAAGGCAGTTTAGGGAGGGAGAACATGAAAATACAAAAGTTTCTTCTGGGAGATGACAGTGAAATGGAGGGGTGCTAAAGTTCATTGTGGAGGAGTGGAAGGGACACCCAAGGGTGTGTGCACAGGGGCAAGAGGGGGTACGGCAGCTTGTGTTTAGCAGTCGTGGCTGCCTAAGGACTTGGAGGTGCAATTCCTTTCAGGCAAATTGGAGGTGCAAATTTTTTAAGGCACAAGAATTCAGGAGACGAAGCTTTGTTTTCCCTCTTAGCCTTTCAGTCGAGCTTTATTGTTTCCATCTCTACTTCCTCTCCAGCTGCCCTGTATAAAGTGGTTTTCCTCCCACATCCTGGCACTGCAGGGCTGGGATGTGGGACTGAGGTAAGACTAAGCTGGGGAAAGCCAGGAAAAGGCAGAAAATACTGGAAGAAGCTGTAATTAAAAGGCCTCTGATGTGAAGTCATGCTCTTGCTATCAAAAGACTTTCAGTCATGACAGTGAGTAAAGAGCATAATGATTTAAATACACTAGATGTCTGAAGGAACAGAACAGCAGGTTAAGGAAAATCATAATATATGTTTAATATAATCCTTACAGAGACAGGTCATTCTTGATTAGAAGTGTGCACTAAATATATATATTAATTCTCTAGCCTTTTAAGTTCTTTGAAAATGCAGAAATGTATGAATTTTCACTATTCTATACCACTTTTCACAGCAAGATAGTGTTCTTTTGGGAAAAAATCAAGACAAACTATAAAAAGAATTTGAAAGTTCACCATTGTTTCAAACAGTTCCTCATTGTCTCTATTTTTTAAACTGGCTTGAAACACCAAGCCTCCAGTTTGTTTTGACTGGCCTCTTCCTGATACCATCTCATGGGTTTCTTGCCAGCAGCTAAAGTTTAATGAAGATTTTAATCTTTTTCCTCAAATCCTCGCACACAGCTCCTCTGTCACTGTGGACAACATCAATAGCTGGCTTGTCACTCAGGACTACAACTTCGCTGTTAAGTTCATTTTTGCAATTCTTCTGTGCAGCGTCTGTAGGATACAGCCCTCTCTCTTCCACCCACAGCTAAGAGTTCTGTACAAGGTGTCATATCACGCCTGGAGTCCTGAAACGCCCGTTCCTCTGGGGTGCGCTTGCTAATTGCAATGTTGCTGTATATCCAGCCATTCATAGCACTACTAGCAAAGGTTGTGACCATAGCAGATCTTTCTGGATCTTACTGGTAGCCTTCGAATCCCTAACACACCGAATGCAAACTTTGTCTCCCCTTTCAAGAACTTTTACAGCATATTTCTGGGTCAAACTCTATCATGGCCATTGTTGGTGCCAAAATCCACAGGCTCTGACCGGCCCGTGGTGCCAGGCCCATTGCCAGACTAGAAATGGTGTCACTAGCATTTTGCTATTGTGTTCACTAGGGGTTGCTTCTTATACAGGTCAATAGATAACCCCAATGTTGTACTGTACAAAAAGGCAATATATATTTGACAGTTAGCAGGAGGTACAGAAAGAACCAGGCGCAGCGTTGCAAAGAAAAAAGTCGTATCAGTAGATTCAGTATTCTACTGGTCAGAAGGGGTTGCACACCCAGCGCTAAATCTTCACAGGATAAAACAGAATGACAGTTATTTTTTGCTGTAAGGCTAATTTAAAAATGCTTTTCCAGTGCCAGTGGAAACGGAAGTTAACTCTTTGGGTAATACGTAATTTCTTTAGCATGACTACAGAGTTATGAAGGAATGTAAAATTGCCAACTTTATTTTGTTTTGTAACTCTAACTGTACAAATGCAATGAATTTAAATGGGAAAGATGCACAAAGTAGGTAGAATCCAGTCCATAATATGCACTAAAACCTGGTTGGAATGCAAAAAGAGAAAGTAATCCATTTTTTGTGATTAATGAATACTAATTATAGCTTGCTAGAATATTCCCACAGTTTATGACAAATGTATAGCTAAATCTCTAAGATATGGTTATCAGTCTTTTGCTCGGTACTCAATCTGAGACAGCTACTGGCAGAATTTGTTCCTTATGTTTTATAAAGTAGCCCCCAGACACCACATTTCTGAGATGAAAAATGTTTTAAGAAGTTTTGAGTTTGAAAGCTTAATTGCTTAATTTTGCAAACAGACTGTAAAAGTTGAGATTTCTTGGTATGTAGGGACTTTTCTTGATATGTTGGGACTAAAGATCATTATATCCCAAGAGGAATTTTACAGATCAGATAATAGCAGCATTGTTTCAAGCAAAGGGAAAAGGTGATTGAGATTTGTAAAGTTAACTTGTTCTTGGGATGCCTTTGTATTTTGCTGCATGTGTAGGAGGGTTTGCAAATTCAGTCAACAACAGCCCATATGGCAGAGCCTTGACCAGAGCTGAATGAACCATTGAGAACATTCCTTTGAATAATATATTTCTAATACATCATGAAATTCAGTAAACATATTATTTACTGAATGCATTTGACAGACTATCTGGTTCTAGAGGGAGTGAAATCTGAAACACAGCTACAATGTGACCAGTAATTTTAAAGAAATGTGCCAGAAAGGTTATTCTACACATATTAATCAACAAGCTCTCAGCCTGATGTCAGATGGTGGCTGAGTGCTTTGGAAAGAACCAATGGAGCATTATTTTCTGGGGGAAAAAACCCCATAATCTTTACATACTGCAGGTACTGCTTCATACCCTCCTGCTCGCCAGGTCAAATTCTTGCTGGCTTCTTCATGTCTTTGTGCCTGTCAGTGTTTGAATTCACACATATGCATCTAATCTTTTTCTTGATGTGTTTTAAGCTCTGCAGTGTCTAATGGCAATGAGTTTCATGGGTTCTCAGTTCACAGAATTTTTTAAGTGTGCAGCCTTTTAAAGAACATTGTTTCCTCAATGTCCTGTGAGCTCCGAGTAGGAATTTGTACCTGAGAGGCACCACTCATTGCATTTGCCTTGGCAATGTGTCTTTCTCCACTTGGAATAAGCAGTTCTGATCTTCTTGCTTCCCTTTCTTATTGCCTTGGGTTTGGACATGATAAGGTCAGAGTGGCCATGCTGTTCCCGTCAAGTGAGCATGAAGGCTGGGAGCTCGGTGGTGGAAATGTGTCAGTTTTAAATATGCAGAGGGATTGCAAGGAGCATTTGCTATTTCAGTAATGCTGCACTCAGGTGTCTAAAAACCATGACTTCATCCCTAGAAATGAGTTCAGATGAAAAACAGTGAATTCAAAAATATGACAATTAAACATTAGCTTCTATCCTGTGACCCCCTTTTTCTGTGCCCCAACAACTCTGTATGTTTCATTTTCTCAAGCTGCCAAGAGATCTAAAATATGCTTTAAAGAGAGGACAAAAAAAAAAAATCTCCCTTCCCTGAGATTCTGTTGCTGGTCAGCAAGTTGGAAATACTTCCCAAAAGGGCAAAACTAATACTAAAACTGTAAGCTCTGGCAACATTGTTGCTGCATATGACTGGTAAATTTGCATTTTCTTCTGAAATGTGATGAATTGAGATGTCGATGTTCTCATGGCACTTGTTGTGGGGCCAGCGAGGGAGCGCTGACCCAGGGATTTTAATGGTGGTATTGAGACGATCAGTGCAGCTGTTGTACAGCACAGCGAGGAGAAAAATTTCCATCAAATTTCTGCTGTGTGGGGTGCAAGTGGGAACATTTAAACCTTGTGTTTAGCTCCCAGATGCACAAACCACATGTCTGAGCTGACACAGAGGGAAGTATTGTTCATCGGTTAAAAATTGGCATCAATTACTTCCTTCCTTTGGGCCAAATGGGGAACCATATTGTGACTCCTTAGCTGCTGTGGCAACAAAATTACATACTGCCCCACACTGAAGAATTAATTATTAGTCCAAAGGGAAGAACTATGCAATACAACAGAAATCTGGAGTATGAAATGCAATTGGATGAGACAGGTGACAGGAGGCATACATACCTGTATGACTTCAAACTGTGTCACATTAAGGGAACCAATGTACGTGCCACTGCCATACACGTTTGTCTCACCTTTTTTTCTCCCTGATCTTTAATAAATATTGGAAAAAATACAGAATGAAGTGAAAAACTTCAACCAGAGAAGAGAACTGTTGATGTTTACAAGACCCCAGCTGGACTCTGGTCAGAGCAGTCCCTTTGCCTTTGCTGATGTTGTTTCCCAGGCTAACTCCCCCATGTAAACCACAGCTGTGAGCAGGTGGCAGTGCATGCTCTTGTGTGCGCCATGTAGGGGAACGGCCTCTCTTTGTATCTCGTGCATTTTTCCATGTTCAGCTGAAAACATAATTTACAATGACAGGCAGATGTAAGCAAGAATTTCACAAGATGAAAGCAAAATACTTAGTCCAAAACTCCTAGTGTTTTGGTTTCCTTTCATGGTTATACTTGATATTTAAATATATTCTACAATGAAATACATCTTTAGAAAAGAGGTCAGATTGGGTGAATACATAAGCTGATTTCTTCTTCAGAAGAAGAAAATGAATTTCTTTTTTTTTTTTAATTGGAAAACGGTCAAGCCTCTCCCCTGTTGCTACATTTTTTTTCCATGGAGAATTGACTTGATTGTTCTCCAAACATTGTTTCCTGTTCTTCACAGAGGGGAAATGTTTGTTCCTTGTTCCTAATAATCAGACATACTGTAATGACTTGCTCACAGGGAAGAAAAAAATACAGGAAAGTTAAGACTGATGATTAATGTTTTCTTTATGCTGAAATTTTAAAAGCGGTAAAGCAGTGGCTGGTCTGGTGAAATATGTGTAATACATTGAAAAGTCTGGATAAGCTGAAGGATGTATATCAAATGTATAGCAAGTGTATACAGAGGCATTTATTTGCCAGAGAAAATGGAGAGAGAGGTTTATTTCTTAGTCACTGCTCATCCAAGCAGGAACAAATATTTTGGTGCCTGTAAGAAGGGTGCAGCTGCAAAACTGGAAGGCCATCACACCGATGCTATTCACTTAATTACTTTATTTTGGTTTGATTGGAATGATCACAATGTGTCATTCAAGTGGTGATTTAATATGTCCCAGCAGAGAGTTTAAAATGCTGTTTCGGCAAGATTTGTGGGGTGACTGTTTCAGGATGTTCCTGATGCCATAACTATTCTCCAAGCATCAGCTCTAGGAAAACTAAGGTTTTGCCTGCAGGAGAGAGATTGTCAGTTACACTTGCATAATTACCACTGGAGCCAAAGTGCACAGTTGTGCGTACTAAAACTCCTCCTAAAATGACACAGGGTAAGCCAAAACAAAATAGGGCAGTTAAAGCCACAAGCCACATGGAGCCACATGGTTTTCCTGCCTTAATTTTTGACATAAAGTCTTATCGTAACTTATACTGAAAAAACTTTCCCAGCCAGGAAAAATCCAAATGTTCTATTTTAACTTTTCCACCTCTATAGATAGATTCAAGGCATGAAAAATTCTTCTGGGATAACCAGGTTATTTGTTGTTTTCTAATTAAAATACATGTGTCAACACTTATTAATACCTTCAGTGAACTACAGTTGTTCACAGTGTGCTCACTTCAGCATAGATTAATCTTTGTGGTGTAAATGGTGGGGTGCTGAGTTGGTGGGATATCTTAGCATTGCTTCCCTCATCTCTGAGTGTCCTTTTGAGCCACGGGAAACGATAAATATATATGAATCTCTACCATTCTCATGCTATTCAACTCCTTACTTCCTGCTGCCAATACTTACACGGAGCAGTGCTACTCCCATGGAGAAAAAGTCTCTTTTTCTGAATCTCATTCCCCTTCTAGCTGCTCAGCTGGAACATGCACCTCCATTTTATGCTATGGGTTTAGAATAAGAATTGTTACGATCCCAAAAACCAGCTCATTAGTTGCTATTAGGGCATAGGAAAAGACTGATAATTGTATTGTTTAATCTTTTGGGATTTTTTTCACAAATTTTAAATATCTCAGGAACAAATCCAGAGAAAATTCACTTAAAGTAGCATGTATTCCTGTCCTTAGAAGTCCTTGTTTCAAGAATTCCTTCCTCAGTTTTTTTCCCTTTTGAAACTGAGGAACAAATGACAAATGAGCAGATAATTTATATGTGCTTTATATTCTTCCCAGATGTTCCTATTCAGTAATTTAATGTTAATTCTAAATGTAATGGATTTTGTAATGGTTGATCTAAATTAAGATCTAAAATAAAACTAATTAATTAAAATGTAAATGACTTGAAAGCAATGAAAACAGCAACGAAAAGAAAGAAAATGCACAAAGAATCTAAGGGTAACAAGTATCAACAGAAAATAATGTTACTATGTGAAAAAGAAGTAGGCCGATGTACTTATAAAAGTTATGAATTTTTAAAGTCAAATCTCTGGAGGAAAGAGGAGTTTTGTAAGGATTTTATCTATATATATAGCAAGAAAAGAATTATGTTAATGAGAAATGAAGAAAAAAGCCTAAATTTGAGGGAGAACACCAAAGCTGAACTGAGTTTGCAGAACACTATGGCTGCTAGAAAAGATAGTTGCAAATCTTTTCTGAGGTGTTTATATCAGAATTCCAGCTGATAAAACAAGAAGGGGTCTGTGTTTCTCCATGTTAATCTAATTCCACTAAATTTAAAGAATCACACTGTGCACTGCGTTACAGAGAAGACATTGATAAGCTGGAAAGGTTTCAGGAAAAGGCAGCAAAACTGAGTGGGCGGGTAGGGTGTGAAGTAAGAGAAAGAAAAAAGGGAAAAAAAAGAAGTCCAGCACAGCATTCCTTAGTTAAGTGCAGTGAGAATAGCCTATAAACACTGGCGGATGGTGAACCTATAGGTTCATAAGAATGTAACTAGGAAGAATAGGATGGCACCAATGGTGGCCATGGAGTAAATAATTAAAAAAAACAAAACACAACATTGTAAGTCAGTGCTTCTCATGTCACGACACAGCTACCACATTAGCTTGGTATGAGACAGGAACTAGTTCCAGGTCCCAGCTCCTGCCACTGCCCAACCAGAGCTGAGGCAGGAGCCAGCATTGGCCTCTGCCAAGTGCCAAGGCTGTCCCTGGAGCTAATTCGCATCATTTCCAGGCTCCACCAGAGCGGGCAGCTGGGACCTGGCTCTCGGGTCCCATGACATGCGTGTCCAGGTGGAGGCAGGTGGCACCTCTGTGGCACACATGCCCAATGCCACCCCCATGACTTCTTCCAGCACAGTATTCCCAGGCAGGAAACTTGTGTCTAGAGCAAGAATTTGGGTAGAGAACGACAGAGGTACCAATTCCATTCGGTGGATGTTTAGTAGATATTGCAGTATCAGCTCTTATCTCTAGATTGTAGAGGGAGGAGGGAAAAATAGGCACCATTTTTCGTCCTGAACAAGATTCACAGACTGGTAGGGGTTGGAAGGACCTCTAGACATCATCTAGTCCAACCCCCCTGCTAAAGCAGAATCACCTAGAACATGTTGCACAGGATTGCATCCAGGCAGGTTTTGAATATCTCCAGAGAAGGAGACCACAACCTCTCTAGGCAGCCTGTTCCAGTGCTTGGTCACCCTCAGTGTAAAGAAGTCTTTTCTCATGTTCAGGTGGAACTTCCTGTGTTCCAGTTTGTGCCCATTGCCCCTTGTCTTGTCACTGGGTACCACTGGTGCCCATTCCTCTTGACACCCACTCTTCAGATATTTATAAGCATTAATAAGATCCCCGCTCAGTCTTATTTTCTCCAGACTAAACAGACCCAGGTCTCTCAACCTTTCTTCACATGAGAGATGCTCNAGACCATGGTCAGGCACAGAGTCAGGAGGGATTATACTGCTGAAGCTGTGGGCATCATTTCTGCAATTGTTGTGGATTATGTGAGCAAAGAGTAAACCCTAAATTTTCATAATGCACATCTAAATCTGTCACAGAGACAATGGATGAGCTATGTGTATATTTCATCTCTTACTGCTATGATTAATAAGAACATAGAGGATTTTACTCATAAATATTTGTGAATTATTCCATGTTGCAGGATTACTTCAAGATATGTGAACACCTGAAAGGAAAGCTAGTTGCAATCAGAGACATCCCACAGATGCACTGAGCACAGAGTTTGATGTGTTTTGAGTTTAAGGGAAAACAACAACATAAATTAGTGATTAGGATGAAGAGGACAGGAACATACAAGAATTAGGTGAATCGCAAGTATGTGACCAGACTTAAAACAGCAACATTTCAGCCTGAGCCAAAATAATCGTGAAATTCTAGCACTGTGTTTTCTCATATTAAAAAGGTGATGCCTTGTGTAAGCAGCCGTGAATGTTTGAAATCCCTGCTAAGCCACAAGAAATAATTAGACTCAGATACAACAGTGCTATTATTCACTGACTGGGCTTACTTGTGACACTGGAAAGGTCTAAATTTTTACAGGTTTATGGGGCTGAAAATGTGACTGTCTTACAAGATGCCACAGCCCTAAAAATGACAAGTAATGGGTCAGAATCTGGTGATAAAACGTAATGCGAGGAGTTGGTGATTAACTAGCACCCACATCCTATTTCTTTAGGATTTTTGCTTCCTACTTCTTGGCTTGTATGCATCTCAGCAGGGAACCCTAAATCCTGGTGTTTGTATGTTTAGAGCAGTGCAACCCTTGACTCAGTGGCCTTTGATAGCTCCTCTCTGGCTGTCACCCACCCCTTGCATGCAGCTGTGAAGTCAAGCTGGTAGAGAGCAAAGACTAAAGGCTAACGAGACTTTGCGTAGCTCCCAATTCTCACATCAGTGAAGTGCTCCTGTGTCTCTCCAGTAGCTCCTTCCAGCTCTAGCTCTGTCTCACTGTAAAGCAGTCCTTTGCTGCATTCACCTTTCCTTTCATTGTCCTCTGACTTCTCTTGTGTGCCCAGCTAGTAGACACAAATGGCTGAAGGATTAGACGCACTCATGTAGTATAATAAACCACGAGCAAATAGATTGCACTCATTGGGCAACTGTGGTCTGGATGCCACCTCCCACTCAAGAAGCCTGTAAATCACTGGCATTTGGAAAACACAAAGGTACACTAAGATTATTTTAGATATAACAAGTTTCTGTATTTTTCCCTAAGGATCAAGTACAGGCAAGTGAATTTCTGGGAGTAAATTAGGTATGTCTATTTTATGGATCAGTAAAGCAGTTTTTAAAGGGAATTATAGTAACTCCCTTTAATTTCTTAGAACAATTGGTTGGAAAATGTAGGTATCTTCTAAAGAAGATTTTTAAGAGATTATCATTATGAGACTGAGCTTGTCAAACATATTCTATATTTTTGTATACCAGCTCAGAAATCTGTGTTTCAGATTTTGCATGTGTGGTCTATGGGTGATGGGTACTTTTTCACTTTCTCTGATATGGTCTACCTTATATTGAAGGAAGAGCCTGAAAAGAAACAGGAAAATTTCACTTTGTTTCTGTAAGGTCATTCATGTATTTGTTGCACACATCTCTTGAATTGAAAAAGTATCATTTTAGTAACTTTAAATTTATCTTACTATATTTCTGTGATCATTGAAAGGTGCTCTGAGAAGTCAGAAGACACATTTTTCCTTGACATCAAGAATAGCCAAAAGAATACTCTTTTGACCTTAAACCATTGCACAATTCATACAGAAGTCTAAATTTCAACCTGCAGATGTAGGTAGTTGCTGATGACACCTGCCTGTCTGCTGATGATTTGTTTTCTACTCATGTAATGCAAATGAGAGTTTTTCCCGAAGTCTGCTAGGACTAAAGAACAGAAAGCAATGAACCATCCGTTGTGCATGCCAAAGAAAACTATGGGAATACTAGTAACTGCTGGAGGAGGTGAAAGGGGCAGAAGTGACACACAAGAGCTAAGTGGTGCATTGTAATTGGTGATTAAAGGGCTACTTGTCGTGACTGATCATTTACTAGAGGTTCAAACAGGTGGCTGTCAGAGAATGCTTCACTGGAACTGCAGTGATGACGTTTTGAAGACAAATGTGCATTTTACCTATCCTATCACAGCTGCTGGAAACAAAATGTCAATGCTAATGAAGCAAAACTCTTTTGGGATATTAGGAAGCGGCAGAGTTAGAAGTGTGTTTTTTGTTTACTCTCTACAGAGGAAAGATATCTCAATGCTTTTTCTGTCAAATACAGTTTTAAGATATTTGGATTTATAAGTCCTTAGTTCTGAATAACACATAACTAAAATAATTCCTACTCATTAAGAGAAAAATTACCATGTAAACCAGAGCTGGAATCTATTTGCTTTTTGTTTATTATACTACATGCACAAGTATCTCAATTGAGTTCAGCGTTCTTGCTAGGTAGGTTTTCATAACCTCCTGAGATGGTTCTTTAAGTAGTTAAAGAATTGCAATGGGTAGTGGAAATGTATCACAAAAAATCATTTAAAATAACAACAAGCTTGAAAAAATAATAAATATTAGTCATCAACATTGAATGCATAATTATGATAAAAAAAGGCCATGGAAGATATTTCCCAAATATCCAGTCATGATCATGGAGACGGACTTATTTTAAAAAAGAGGGGCCCAAAATAAACTTAAAAAAACAGAGGGGTCTAAATTAGTCTCCTAAACTCTTTTCAGACACCTAGCTACATGGCTTCTCTCTCCTTTTCTCTAAGGACTCTACAGCTCCTACTTACCCTTCATTCATTTTTCCCTTGAATTTAAAAGTCACAACTGGACATTAAAAATTAACAAAACAGGAAAGCTGGCCCAACTTCTTATCCACATTCAGAAGAAAACATTATATGCTAATTATTACAAAGAAGCATTTGAGACTATATTAACAGGGATTTATAATTTTTCAAGAGCAAGTGTTAAATACTGTTAAACCCTTACAACTATGAAGGCATAGGATTTCTTAATAAATTTTGGAAATGTGCAGAAATCACAAGCAATCTTTATAACTTCAGAACAGTTTCAAAAATCCTGATATCAAGCAATCTTTTCCAGAACTGGAATGTCTTCTGCTCAACCTATGAACTGGGGGCTGCACAGAAAACACAAAAGCTTTGTTAGATGCTATAATTAAAATAGCTGGAGTATTACAATAGAAGCACTTGTGTTTAGCAGTGTTTTTTCAAAGCTGTTAGCTAAAAGCCTGCTGCAGTCCTCTGGCATACATAGAACTGAGACCTTATTAGGTCAGTAAGTCCATTTTCCTTCTAATTCTGGATTCTTTCATGGAAAATACTAGTATTTGCTGAAGTCATCAGCTGACTGCAAATTAAAATTCCATTTTTTAAATGCTTGTTTTTAAATTTACTGCTGTAAACATTGGACAAAGGATAGTCTTTTCAAGTAAACTAAGTGCTACCAAATGCTATAAAAGGCATTTTGAAATTCAACTGCATTGAACTATGAAATCTTGCATTTAATTGAGACAGGTACCGACCTCTTACAGTATTGTAACTTTTCTTAATAGGCAGAACAGTCTACAGTGACGTACTGCTAAGCGTCTTGTGGTTTACTCTATGGGCAGCTGGACCAGACTAACTAGTCTGAATTGGTAGGGAAGATTCAACATTTTGAACTCTCAGTCTTTTACTGGGAAAGAAGTTGGGAATTTTATCCAGACATAGAAAGGGGAGCATTAAGACAATAAGCTTTCCTTAAACAAAATGTTTATTACTATGCAAAAGCAAAAGCTGAGCTCGCAAGACCTAATGGACACCAAAATTTTCAATCCTCATCAGCTAACATGGATTCCAAATGTCATCTCAAAGCCAGATCTTATGCTTAAAGTCTAAGTTAAGGTTGACACGTAAGTTTATATTGATTCAGTTTCAGATGTCTAGAATACCTTGCACTTGAGATACGACCATTCTGAAGATATGACACTTGGGGTGAACCAAAGGATCTGGTGTTGGACTGTAGGGTAGTTGCTGGAGATGGGACTCTGCTTGCCAGACAGCCCTGGCTGCAGTGGGATCAGCTCCAGGCAGACAAGTCCCAGGGGAAAGCAAGAAGAACCACCTCTTACCTCAAAGACCATACCTACCTGTAAAGAAAGACTGGAGGGATGGGAGAAAACAGAGCTAACTGGGTTATCCAAAACATTAGGGGATTTAGTGTCCCTTGCCTGTTTTGTGAGATGGAGTTCCTCCCCCATTCAGTTGTGCATGTAACTAAACAAAGCAACTACTTCCCTGGCTCCGCTTCTATGAATAGCAAGTTATTTTTGTTACCCTGAGCTGTCCCTTTACAAAAGTGGAAATAGTTTTTAATGTTGGTAAATATTTTTAGAGCAGGTCAAGTGAGGAGCCAGTGACTTTATAGGCACTTATTAGTGTTTTTTATCTAGATCCACTCTCGCCATATGCTTCCTATTTTTCTTATTTGCTTTATAAAAAAATCTTAGCCATTTCTGTTATCAACCTGATGTAACCTTCAGCTAATTTGCAGAAAGGCAGGCAAAACTATGACATTTTTTGAAGAATGACTAGGAAGTGCCAATTTCAAGTTGCAAAAACCTTTTGTCTTCTGGGTTTTGATTGGAGGACGCAGAATTGAGTGTATGAGAAAAATTTATGACACTTTCAGAAGGAGATTGGATGTCACTCTCCATTGACCTTTATCAGACTAAAATCACAAGAATAATATTTATATAAGCATTGCACTGGTTGCAGTATGTGAAAGGAATGATCTATGCACAAACCACACTTTAGAGTATGACTTCTAACTATGAGAAAATGAAGATGGAGGGAGGAGTAGGAATTCACCTTATGTGTGTTAAATCCCTACTGAATTAAGTAAGGCAGTTTTACTGTTCAAGTGAGCCTGAAGTTAGCATGAACTCACCATTTCTCATCCTTCTCTCTCTCCATCTTGCAGAGTACAGTGCCCAGCTGTAGATAACTGGCTAAATAAAACTGTTTTTCTTTTTTATGTCCTAGTTTGTGCATTTCATTTGCTACATGTGCTACACTGCTTGACTTACTATACCATAACGATTTTTAAGATCACTTCCACCTAGGTAAAGAGAATCTAGACTGCTGTGAGAACTAGTACACATACCAAGGTAGTATTTTCATTTTGCTTGAGTTTCTGTAATTAAATATAGGTCAAGTCAGGAAAGAGCCAGTGAAATCAAGGCACTGAATTCTTATCTCTGGCTCACATAGATTAGAAATAATTTTGTTGAATTACTTGTAGTTATATCTTTTTCACAATGTTGCAGGTTCAGTATTTAGGGGGTGGACAGTTTGGCATAGGATTTGTCAGCAGATACCTGTCCACTTGGGAGGTTAAAAGTGGTTGTCTTTGACAGAGGTAAATATAAGAAGTGGACCCTTCTCCCTGATGGGCACATAATGATGTGCCATGAAAGACGACGAGAACAGACAATTCTAAGACTGGCTAGATAAATAACCACCTGAAATATATTGTGAAATTTAATATTAATATCATTTTCAGACCTGTGTTGGGTGAAAATGAAAGCTTTCAAACTTCTATCAAAGGTTCACCTTGAAAATATAGATCAAAGACAAACATTATCAATCCACTCTGATCTCACTTCAATGTTCTTTTTCCTGTGAAAGTTCTCATCAGATTGTCTCACTGCTTTTTGTTTGGTTTTGTTGTTTGGCTTGGTTTTCCTTTTTTTTATTAGTTTAATATTCCTCTGAATGGTGCTAAATTCTTTCATCTATTTTTATTGGACTCACAGGAACACTTCAAAACATCTGTCAAGGAGGCAGAGAGAAGCAGTGTGTTTCTGCTCTACTTTTTGTTGGCTCCATTTGGTTGTCAGAGACCCTGTATCTAGAGAATAAATGGTATAAGATATAATATGTAAAAGTGGTGGCCAATATTCAGTCCACGTTCACTGTTAGAATCAGTATGAAATTCTTTAGCTGTATATTAAAAAAAAACCCTATCTACAACTTTAACCATACCATTAAAGTCCACAGTGCATCTTTCTCTTGGTGAACTTTGGTTTAGTCACTGCCATGAACATTTTTGAGTAGAATCCCTTTTGCATTTGTACCTTCCCTTCTTCTTACTGTTTCTAGCATATCCTTCTTTCTAAAACTTCTCTGAGCAGGGTTCTTAGATATTCACCTTGTATGCCAGGGACTTGTTCATGCTTTATAATGCCATTCCTCTAATATTAATTTCTTTATGATAGTCAACTGATGCTTAAATGAAAGTCTGATGTAGTCATTCTTCCCTTCTTGTGTCATGGGACAAAACATCAAGCTGCAATAAACACAGAAACTTAATGGGTATGAACTTCTGTAACAATTATGCTTGGTGTCAGGCACAGCCCTGTATTCATGTCCATGACACACTGGCTCAGTTTCAGTTAATTCTTTATGATTTACTCTCATGCCCAATCTAAAATACCTCTCTAGGCTATATTATATTTACATGCACAGTGTGCAAGTCTGCCTTTAACTCTTGATGGTCTTTGGTAAAGCTGTGGAGTTGGGCCTCCAGGCTTGAGTGAAATGTCCTGAAGCAATAGATACAACTCCATGAATAGGACTTGGATAGCAATAAAACGGTGCTGCACTTCTACTGTCTGTCCTGTTTAGTAGATTTTCATTTAACACTTGACTGACAAAGCCAGTGCTGCCCTGTGGCTGGAAATAGAACTTTGGCATGTTAGGAAATGTAAACTTAGAAGAAAGGTATTTAAAAATACTTTTCTGTGAATATTAGGGGCACAGCCCTCTGCTAAAAAATCTTATGGACTTTGAAAATGTTCTTGGGATAAAAGCAGTAGAGAACAATGACATTCACTTAACATTTCTAATATAGGTGGTTACTGCTAATGTTGTTGAAGATCTCCTCGGAAATTCATGTGATTACCCTGCACTGAAACAGTACCTCAGTAGCAAACAACTAAAGGCTTAGCAAGACAGTTTGTTTAAAAAAAGGAAAACTAGGGCTATTCTTAAACCTGTAAAACAACATGCACGGGGAACATTGCCTTTTACTCTCAGCTGATCCTATGGGAAAAGCCTGGAGGTCTCACGTATGTTTTTGCGTTTCCAACTTGCCCAAGCAAATCTTGCACAACCCTCGTAGCCTAGAGTTCATTTTGCAATCCATAAAAATGGAGATACCACACACCAGTAAGTCAAGTTTCACTCTGGAATTTATGAAAAAGAATAACTCTGTTTTTCTCTTAAAATGAACAATAATTCTGGGTCTTGTACCTCCTGGAGGTTACATCTGTGACTTGTCACCTTTCCTTTCTGTCATTATTTCCCTAAATCTAATGTAACTTTATAGATCTGCGTATGGACCTCTCCTTCTCCTCCCCCAAGAAAGACAAGGAGATTCTTTTCTAATGGTCTCTAGATGCATGTAAAATTTCAGGGACTCTATGATAGCTAGAAGGGTTTCTGCCTGTGTAAAATGCCCCGGGGTTCAGGTCTCATGCAGTGCAGGGCTGGTCTAATCGTTGCTGTATGTTGCCACTGGTTATTATCACAAGATTCAGGGTTTTGTGACTTCACATTCAAGATTTACTTCTGTTTTAACATTTGTTAAACTGTACATCAGTTTTTGGCTCTCTGTATGTCTCCTTTCAAGCAGGAAAAGCACAGAAAAGACATTTATAGCATTTGACAATAATTGTTAGCTATGTGTGTTGCTAATTATGCTAGCTGAGGTCAGATTTGGGATAAGTACTCATTAGAAAGAGACAAATCAGCTATGCAAGTATATTGAATAATTCTGAAAAGATGTCATCATATAAAATATATGCACTCCTCTGACCCTGCTACCCTTAATGCAGGTAACATTTTGGGACTGAAAAGCCATTACAGTCATGCTGAATAAGCTTGCTAGAGGGCTGCCTTAGGCTGGTTCCATTTCAGTCCTTTTTGATCTTTAAATGCACAGAGCTTTGTATTTCTTACACAGTCATGGATTATTTGTAAGACTTCTATAGGTACAAACCTACAGTCACAAACCTAGTTAATTCCTTAATTGAAGGCTTAAATTAAGTATATGAAATGCAGGGCTCTAAGCAAAAGTAACACAGAACCCAGAAACTTCTCTGATCTGACATTTTTTAATAACTTTGAGTGATATTCTCCAAGTGTATCTATATATAAATGTATCTATAATATAAATGATATTATATCAGTGATCATCTTCTGAAGATGCCCAACTGGAAGCCTTCTAGATATTTGGCTAGTTTAGCAGCCACTTGGTAAATGTCAAAGGGTAAAGGCTGCAACTGGGTCAGCAGGGCAGAGAGCTTAGAGGGCAGAACAGAAAACAATGTAATATTTGTAACTTCACCCCTGAGTCCCCTCTCCAAATAGAGATTTTTTTTTTTTTAAATGTCTGCATCAAATCCAGTTCAAATTCCTTTGCTGTTCTTGTGTTCTACCAAAATGTATAATGGTTTGTGGTGTTGACAACTCCAGTCAAAACTGTATTTAAAAGAAAAATATGAGCAACTCTTCATACAGAGGTCATATCATGTATGCAAAAGTATGGAGCATTAGAAAAGTTCAAAATACAAATACATTTCACAAGTCAGACTTTTCCTGTGTGTGGCTGGGCACACCTGTAACAAATAAGAATTTCCATAAATTATTGAAGCTGGAAAAAAATGAGCATTCACCGATCTCTCAAAAAATGTGTATAATCTCTTTTCATTCAGTGAAAGATGTAAACTTTCAAAATTCAGGGTCACTACCTCTGCATTGATCCGAACAAAAACTCTACAGTGGTGCCTTGTGTTTGTGGCTTTCAAATCTCTGTCTATCTACCAGCACTTTTAATGAGCTCAATTACTTGGTAGAAAAATTTTAAAGAAAAGGGAGAGATAAGAATGGGAGAGAATACTACAGAAGTGGCACAGAGGAGGCTTTCTGATATTGGTAATGTGCTGTCATCTGCTTCTAGCTTTCATGCTTACAAAGTGGAAAACAAATTTAACAACAACATGAGATATATACTTGAGTTTATAGAAATTATACAGATAGAAAACTTGTTTATTACAGTGGTTAGCTAGTGTGGTACATAGAGAAGAGCTTTTGTGACCATCTTGACCAGAAATACTTAAAAGTAGCTATGCAAAAATTCCTTATTTTTTTCCAGTTCACAGGGTACTTACAGGCCCTTTTTATCTTATCACAGTTCTTGTGGCTATCCTTCCAGGAGCTAGCTGTGCATACTGAAGAGAAGCAGAAACTACTAAGCCAGGCTGAAATTTTTAAGGGTAAACACTAGGTCTTCCTGAATTCCAATTCTCTTGTTATAGCAGTGTTGCAAACGATATGGGTGACACAGGAAATTTTGCTGTATCTGCACACTGTCGCACTGAGTAGCGGCAATTTCTAAGGCACTGAGACCAGTGTGATCAGGCAGAAAAGAATTAATTCTCTGCAATGAATCCTAGGTGCAAACACAAGTTGTTCCATGAAGACCTGCTCGAAAGCCCATCGAGGTTGACAAAGAGAGTTGGGCATTCAGATAACTGTACCTTGCAACTGTCTCTCTATCCTGAGATAGTACTGTAACAAAAATCCTGGATATGGCTCCTTATTTGAAAATGGCTTCTAAAGAACATTGACCTCTCTCCTTTGATCTATAGCTCTGTTCAGAAAATGGCAGACAAAGAGGGAAACTTTTGGAGAAGTTCATTATCACAAATTGTGGCCTAAGATATTGGTATGTTTTATTATAACTATTCTGGGAGTACGGCCTACAGAGTAGACTTCAAAAGTTGATAGCGATCCCATATTTTTCATGCATGGAAAGTTCGAGGTAGAGGTATTACCCGGATGCATTTATCCAGGCTCAGTAATTTATATACTTTACAGAACTCCAGCCCCACAGGATCTTAGAGGAACATATGCTTGGTGCAATCAGTGCTGTCAATAGATTTGCGGAAGGAAAGCCTCAGAGCCTGGTGACAAAACCAGGTGCTTAGGGCAAGGCTGTTATAAGAATGGTGGAGGAGAAATTAGGAGGCATTTAATAGATTTAGTATATTTAAGTCTACCCCTTACCCATTCTTCCACCAAAAAACCCCAAACCAGTCAACCAGCAGTATATTGCCCCCACGTGCAATGTTAGCAATATATTTAAAGGCTGAAGAACATAGGCACAGAGCATACAGAAGGACCCAGAAAGGTACTGGCTCTCCTAGGGATGTGTCTGAGTGAATCTGAGCTATTTACTGCAGGCTGTTTCATTTCCCTAAACTATCTTCTTATTCCAACACAAGGCCTACATACCAGACCCCTGTAGTTTACTTGGTCCTTGAAACTTTAAAAGCGAATAATACTATGCTTCATCACACATGATTAAAAAATGTCAGCAGTCATCACTGAAACACTTCTTGAATATCTTCACTCTACTTATAAAGTATGTAGTGAACTTTACTCTCAATATTTTATAGCTTTTGGTATCTAAAGGTGACTTAATATCATATATTGATCCTGAAATAAATATTTTTAGAATACATAGTGCCTCAAAATAAGCTCTACTTGGACTGTGAACATGTCATCAATAAGTCAAAGTGCAACCTTTGACTGCAGGACAGAGATGTGTTCTAGAAAAAGAATGAACTCACTTTTCACTGATTAATAAATAATAATTGCTACTGATATTTCTGTGATTTATGTGGAAGTTCTCTAGCTGCTGACAAAGTGTCAACACAAAACACCATTCAAAAGATGTAGATATTGGAAATTATTTTATAACTGGTTCAAAAATAAAACTTTAAAGGCATTCATTTTAGAGAAATGTGAAAATACAGAAAATGACAAGGTAGCCTCTGAAGAAGTAATCAAAGTATAGCAGTGTTATCTACAGATAATTTATCTTGATATGACAATAAAGTACTTGTTTTTATTTCCCAAGATTCCATAAATGACTTGATACACCTTGGTTAAGACTGAGATTTATGGAATGCCAATAATATATTAGCTTATCACTCAGCTGAATAAGCAAAAATTGGCAGATAAAGATGTTTTGCCCTGTGGCCACTGATGTCTTTAATCAAAGAGTTATCAAAATGTTTCTCAGCTTCCTGACTGCACAACAGAGAAGGGAATCATCTATTATTCTGAAGACACCAGTAAAGCTACAGTAGGAACATTTGACAGATGTAGGAAGAGTACTACACCACATTTCTGAACTCTCAAATGTTAGCTCTTGGACACCAATTTGTTTACAAATGAATGGAAAATTAAAATGACTACCTCCCCATACTAGTAATGTGCTCCATTTTGAATTGTTAAATAACACATCAAAAAGATATTACAGGTTATGAAATAAAATTTTCCAACTCAGTCTTAGAATGTAGGTATTATGATTATATTGATTTTTAATACAGTAACTGAGTATTTGTAGGCTTCTTTTCATTACAGCTTTTTACAATAAGAATCATTCCAGTGAACACAGTTAATGCTTGGAGAGATCCAACTTATTTTTAATATTTTGATGATAGAAACAATGGTTTCTGGTCTTGAACATAAGAATACACAGCTTAATATTAACTTTAATAAAAGAGAAGTCATGTGGTTTCCATTATTAGAGTGAAAGAGCAATTAATCTTACATTTATGTTCTGAAATGTTTGCAAAATAGATAAGAAGGAAGCTTTATCATGTAACCTCATAAAAAGCTGGTGGGGTTAGATTCTTCAGCAATACGTCAGTGAATCTGGCAGAAGTTAGGCAAGTGGCCAAAGTCAGGTCTGTGTTTAGTCAGGACTTTGATCAAAGTGGTGTTACTGCAGAACAGTACTATATCAACTCTAAACTCTGCTTGGAAAATTATCTGGGAGACAATGTTATGAAATCTGTAACTACATCTTGCAAGCATTTTTCTGAGGCATACCTAATCAGCCAGTAAATGAATTTGGACCACTTTCAGTACACAAACTACTGCCCTAACTATGAACACCACTGTAGCATTTCCTACTCATGTGGCCGGCAAGACACAGAGAAGGCAGGAAGCATGCATCGATACTAACATCCATATGAAAATCAGGGTCAAGTACACATGTGCACACACAAAAAATTGAAGCCCTGACTTTTCTACTTCATTATTACTGTTTCATAATCACCATTCATTTAATAGACACTGGGAAAATACTCTGAAAGCCGTTCAGACTATAGAAAGACACCTGAGAAAAGATAGAAATGTAATTTGAAACTGAACATTGTCCCCTTCACTGCCACACCCAGAACAGAGTTGCTTAGGATTTTACCCTGGAGGGTGTGTGTGCATGTAATAAAAAAAATCCTTTGTTTAGAAGTCTCATTGCTATTTTTAGACACTCACAGCAGGGCTATTGAAAATAATATAAGGTTTAGGGGGTTTTCCTTCAGCTAGCACACAAGAGCTTCAAGAAATTTCCTTCATGTACCATTGTCGGGCTCAGCAGGAGTCTGAGTTGCTGAGCAACCACCTTCCTTGTTAGCTGCAATTCATTTTCTAACTACTAAAAAGAACTACAGATGGATTGAACAGAGAAGAAAAAGCAAAAAGACCAGGAGGTACTAAATACTGAATTAAGAACCTATATTAATCAATTTTGACAGATAAGTAATGAAAACTCATAAACAAAAATAAAGTTCCTTAGGAATTGTATCTGAAAAGCTCACCTGCCCTTGAAAACGATGTATTGTTTCATCAGTTCACTTATGAAGCTTTCATAATACTGCTTTGTCAGGTCAGAACATTGCCTGAGAAACAAATGATAATGGGCTCAATTATGTAGGAGTTTAAATGGCGAACTTGCATACAAGCTGTTAGCAAATGTAGGGTAATACTGATACTTATTAATTATATTACAATTGTCTTTAGAGGCCTCCTCAGAGCCTGCCAAGGCATCTGTGATGGCATGCTATGGATCTGCCCAAGGTGCTTGCAGGGACAGAATGAGCATCTGCCTAAGGTAATTAGTTGCTGCATCCATCCTGACTGCTCTGAAGTCACAAGGCTGGACAATCCTGGATTTTGGAGTGTTTGCATTTTGATGGATAAGCTTCTTGTCCAAGGAATCCACAAAAGCAGTAACTTTGCAAAAAGGGAAAAACCGTCTGGATAGAGTCCTGCCCTGGGAAAAACTATACCAAGAATGTGGGAAGAGAGATAAAGCATGAAAATATTTTATGTGAGTGTGAGAGACTGCACCGGCTTCTCTTCACCTCAAACACCACCTACATGTATCCTATCCTAGATTCACCAGTAATGGTGAGAAGACAATAGTCTTACTGTTTATAACCATGTAGTTAATACAGCAACAGTATTGGTACCGGATAAAATGCTAAAAATGAATGGATCAAGAAAGCCTATTTTTGTATTCAGCATATGAACCTTGTTGAGGCAAATCCATGACCCTGGCTCCCGGACACACATAAATTTAGAAGGCCACCAACAGCTTGCTATTTTTCTGTCAGCCGGTTCCCAGGGTGTGGCACACCCTTAATACAGGGCACAGTTTTTGGATCGCAGCTCCATGGGCTGATGTAGCCCCTTTAGGCATACACAAGGAAGAGAAGATTTAGTTTTGCAACATCCCAAGACCATCTGTGTTTAGTCACTGAATGACAGCTGTTGTCACACAATTTATTCATTGACTGAGAGCGATGACTGGGAAGACAAAGCTGGAAATGATAATTTACCTGTGGAAATGCAGAATGACCTTCTAAAAAAGGTGTCCTGCTGTGGTGGTGACAGTTTAAGCCTCCACTGTACTCAGTAGTGGCCGCAATAACATGTGCCACAAACTCCCACATACTGAAGGCAATTTACAAACTAAATTTGGTAATTCTTAGATTGGTTTAGCAGTTTGATAAATGCTTCTGTTCTTTACTCTTCATAAGTGCATAAACAGTATAGAAATTGTTAAATAGTCACTGAACATCCATCAGAAGAGATGTCTTGGAGCTGTAACAGGATTGTTATTCTATTCAGATTAATTTAATTTGTATTTCTGGTGGTAATTCAGCATTTTATATTAATTTCTTTTCCTCTGCGAGCAAGTGAATTGTCAATCACTTGCAATTTTTTTCCTATTTGCTGCTTGCCAGCACAGATAAGAACTTCAGGTGATTTTGTTTTTGAAACTAAACACAAGCCAATTTGGATAAAATTGTGTAAATTTGCAGTTGCTAGTGACCGTATAAATTACCAGAATAAGAGACTTATTTCTGTTACAAAAACTTTGAGCAGGCCAGTTCCATGAGCTCTCTTACCCAGGCTTTTTTCTCCAGAAGCAGAAGGACACACAGAAATCAAAATATTATTTTCTCTGAAAAAATGGATTAATATCTTTGATCATTTTGATATCCATATTTATCAGCTGAATTTTAATATTAGATGCCAAGCTTCAGGGCTAACAAATATTGCTAAAAAGCATGAAAAATATTTTTCTTATGACTATTGCAAGATATTTTTAGTAATTGTCATGTAGATAACTTATGCAAAGTCATAACTTCTTTGTATACTATCACTGAGGTCTGAATCTTGAAACTGCTGTATGGAATTAGAGCAGTTTGAATTGAATTACATTTATTTGCCAAGCTACTAAGCAGGAATGGGAATCAGCTTGTCATATAAAAAATAAATTGTGTGTAAAAACACTTATCCAGAAAGAGCAATTATTAAAAAAGCAAAACCCTGGCTCCTGTGGTGACACTTAGAGAGCCATTTCTTTCCTGCAATTGAAGTCTGTGGACTGAACAGAGGAAAAATGCTCAATTTCTATAATAGTTAAAAATATTGTGTCCTTAACATATACAAAAATACCATGATACTGAAGAGAATATTAAGCTTAAGGAAAAGGAAATATCACGTTCATCATTCACATCCCTCCTAAGGAAGCTCTGCTATAATTGCGGTTCATTCTAAAGTTAAGCCCAAAATAGTACTAACAATTGAAGCATCCACCAGTGTCATTTTTCCCCTTGAGCACATGAAGGCTCTGAATGCCACATAAAGCAGGGCACTGAAAATGTAAACTTTAACCATGGAATTTTGTGAGCTTTCATCTATTCTTGTTTTGCTCTTGGCAAAACTTTAAAGAACTAGCTAGCTTGTATCTACATTTAAATGTGGGTTAATAGGAAAAATGTGCAGGGACAGTGATAGCATAATTACAAAATAAATTAAAGTTCATCTTATCAGGAAAATACTCTGTGCACATTTTGGAGTGGAGAAGGTACAGAGACTTCCTGCAGGTACTTTAATCTTTTCCAATAGCCAGTATGAAGTCCTGTTTGAAAAGGGTCAAATACTTGCTATAGCTTTATACTTGTATATGCCCATTTATATCATCATGCATTGCATTATTGATTCACCATGCAGAATGCATAGATAAGAAAGTTCAGCTTTAATATGTGATGAGACCTGTAGAAATTTCATGGTCAAAAGCACTTCCTAGATCATCCTTTCTTGAGGCAGAATATAGATGGCCTCACAGTTTTGTTAGAGGCTCGTTCATTGGATGTGTTCTTACCGCTGCCCTGGGAGCAATCTATGCAGCGTACAATTCACCAAAACTACCTTCTTCATTCTCCAAAAGCTATGTGTGATTAGTACCTCATTGGTACCAACGAATTAACATGAAGTTTCAAGGGCACTTGAGAGCATAATTTCTTCCTGTTGTAGGCTTTCACATCTTGAAAAACAGTGATGATGCTGAAGGCAGCAGCAGCAGCTGAGTGTTATAGAAGTTACCTATGAGCAAATACAGGTTTTCATTCATCCCTTGGCCTTATCTCAAATATATCTTGTCAGTAAGATGGCAGAGAGGATACTGCAATCAGGAATTATCCTGCTTACATGGAAATTTGTTCCACATGTAGGAAAGCAAATAGCAGTAGACTGGAGAAAGCACAAGAACCAGTTCATTGCTGAGAAGTAATCTGAATTAGGTCAGAAAAAAAACTTTTAACACCTAAACTTAAACTAATGTTTTCTGATGCTCACTGAAAATTAGAGAACCATAAAGGAGCTTGTGTTTTATTAAAATCTGTGTTGCCCAAGAAAACAATGGAATGTCAGCACGCTTATATAGATGTAAACCATGTTTTCACTGGATGATATCAAGAAATAAAACAAAGGTTTCTAAGCAGAAATCACACTTTTTATAAAAAACTATTTCCTAAATGAATCTTTAAGAACATTATAACTATAAAACCCCTTCTAATCACAAGAGTACCTCACTAATAAGTTACCTTGAAAGTCAGAAAAGAAAGATGAACATCTGCTACTAATTTTTTCAAATGTATTTTAAAAGTTTGTGTAAAAGCAGGGAGTGCTAATGGAGAAAGCTCTTTAAAATTTTTGCTAAAGAATAATATTTTCATTAAAAATTATAGCACAAAGGCTTTGTTTTTAATTTTGAATGTGGTCCTTGTTCAGCCTGAAAAGTTTAACTCTTACCAGCATGGGTATCACCTACATAATTGCTTGTTTTAAAATGCTTTTACCAATATTAAAATATTTCAACAAGAACAAATTTTGTATGTATCAACTATTTCAGAATTATGTAACTTTTGGCTTTTCATTAAGTCAATAGAGCAGAAAACCATGTAATCCATAAACCTCAGCTTGTGTCCTTTTCTTTTTTTGAAAAGGAGTAGACAGCAGCTTTTAAGTAGTAGAAAATAAATATATAACTAGGCAATGCATTTCTTAGCTGCTTCAGGCCTTCTTGCACATTTCCATTACACAATGTCTGCAAGTACAATGGCATAATGCCCACTGGGGAAAAAACTAGAAAGCTATTTGTTCCCAAAACTGCATTTCCTTGTAAGGGAACAAGCTTAACTTGGCAAACAGTTTCCAACCTTTCACTACATTTTCAGATAAAAATCAAGGTTGTCTTTTTTTTTTAAGATCAGAGGATTAGAGAAGAAGTAAACATCTTTCTGTGGTTGGTAATACTGAACACAAAGAAGATTCTTCCTTTCACAGATCCTAAGAAGTTCATTCTTAATGGTTAATAAAAAAGTCATGTCAAGAGTTATTTCTTAATTATATAAATAGTTACATGTTTAAACCTAACAATGACTTCAATGCCTCCTAATAAAATGCTTCCTGAAGCTGCAATGGTACAGTGTAACACAGAGCTGCAGTGATAAGAGAAAGCATACAGTCTACTAATGGATGCTGCTCTATAAAAGTTTATAGGATAATAAAAACCATACTTAATTGCATGGTCTCACAGAATATCTTTTAATTTGCTACAGCTGACTAGTATTTCTTCTAGAACTGCAATTCCAGAAATGGCACTGTACAAGAGTTGAAAAGTTGTATACTGCATTGATACTGCCTCTGAATTTAGATCCAAAGTAACTGTTCAAGCCTTTATTAAATGTTTGACATTATGCTCCTTGTAGGAGCTATTCCCAAGGCCTAGGATAAAGCCATAACATGAAGCATCTAGTTTCTTTGGACCTTAGCATTTTCAGTAATTCTACTTGAATAAAAAATAATTTAGACTTCTTTTAAAACATTCTCCCCCTTTTCATGCATTACCCCTCTTTTTACAGCAAATGGAAGATTTTGAAGATGGATGAGATTCCATTGAGGAGGAAAGAAAAATGAGGGAAAATGCTTCATGTTTTTAGAGCAACAGCATGTCAAAAAACTGGAAGGAGGGGAGATTAACCTGAAAGGGACCTGTACTAAGAAGCAGACTAGAATCCATTAAACAATCAGTGACTGGGCAGCTGGTAAAATAAGTCTGGGAAATAAATCTGCATGGGAGAAAAGGCTCTGACCATGAACTGGCCTGAACAGTGAAAAGGTGAAAATCTCAGCTGTCAGACATGGATGATATTCCTGTGGAGCAGGAAAACAAGCCTTTGGGCTCACATCCAACCTCCTGCCTTAGGTGTTACTCTTGCTGTACACTCTATCCTCCTGTGTAGGCTGCACTTTCTTCAGACTTTGTGAGCTAAAGGGTATCCATTTTTCCTGTAGAGAAGACACTCAACATATGACTTTGATGAAATAAGTATCACCCAGACACAGAAGTCTGGCAAAAGTTGATACTTCCTTGGATTTACCTGTCATTGTTGCAAGCTAGGCCTGAGCCCCTTTCCTGCATACACCTTGAGCAGCACAGTGATGCAGTAGGCTGCGTTCCTGCTGTGTTCCACCTTTAAAGTGAATATGTACAGATTTAAAAGCTTTCTGTGGAACTGAGGAGTTTGCATGATCTTTCAGTGCTGCTTCAACATTTGCCTGTGCACAAACACACAAAATCAATCCTCGTGAAGCAAATAGCAAGTTCTCAAACATCTCACGATATGCAAACGTCCAGACCTATATTTTGCACATCTTTAGTTTACAGCTGCATGTATACAAAAACGGTCCTTGAAAAGTTTGCCTAATGAATCAGTTCAGTGAAAGAACACTTTACAAAGGGGCATACAAAATCTATACTATCCACTTTTTCCTAATAAAGGAAAACCAAATCTTTAGGAAACACCTGGCTTCCCAGAATCTGTAGGAAGTCTATGGTTAACTCCCTCTACAGCAGCTTAAGAAACATTTGTTAGCTTGAATAGGAGTATTTTAATAAAGCAGTAGACATCATCTTGCTCAGGGAAATTCCAGTGACAGATAAGACACTCACGAAAACCAGACATGTTTACCCAGTGTGCCTAAAGCTGCTGCAGCAGGGAAAATAAAGTGCTAAATAAGTGTGATGATACTGAGCAGCGTGAGCTGATACTGAACACAATACTGCTAAACATCAACAGGGCAAGTAGCCCAAGTTACCACATCTGTTTACAGATAAGTCTTTGTAAAGATAACATTTGAACACAGTCCTACTCAAAGACAAACTGAAGTGTAGGTACATGGCAGGGAGAAGGGGTGGGATGTGAAACAGAATAATTTCTTATTTTCATCCAAAAGCAGTACCAGCAAAGCTCCGACTTTAAATTGTATTTCAGAAGCTTGAGAAAACACTGGCTTTTCGGCAAGACAGCCTTTTAACAGCTGAACCGTGGAGGAAGTCCCCAGAGGCACTTCAGATCTGGAAGGCTATCTACATCTATTAGATTCGGGCAGCCTACAGGCAGAACTGCGTTTTAAGATGTTTGCTGCCATCTAGTGTCTTTATTTCCAGTCCCAGCCTTTAAAAAAGGCCATCTTAACTGACAAATTACTTCAGAAGATAAGTATGACTACACTGTTTTGCACCTGACACTGCAGAGGAAGACAAACTAAATGATGCTTTGCATAAATTCAGGGGCTTCCTCCATGTAGAATCAGGACGGAAGGTCCTTTGAAAGTGGTAACTGCAAGGCCCTGCTAATGAGTTTTGGTTTATTTCAGCGGAGTAGCAAGAAATATCATTTCATGTAGACTGGAAAGGGATATTAAGCATGGTTCTTTTTTTAAAATATAGGTATTAGAAAAAAAACTCTTAAATTATGTGCCACTTGGGAGCATCCCAAGATTTGGGGATATGCAAATAAGCAAACACCTAAAAATACTGCCTATCAAACTGAAATGAGGCTGCCCTGTCACAAAACACTAAGTTTCAGCTTCACCTACTATGACTTATTTTGATCATAAAACTTGAGGCATAGGTGGCATTTAGCCTACAAATGATACATCACCTAAAGAACATTAATAATCTGCAAATTATGTAATAACAGCATCTTCCTCTATTTCCTAAGAGGATAAGCAGATAGGTTCATTGCTATTAGCAGCACATGTTTGTTAGTTTTTCCTCTGTTTGGACCATTTAAATACACATCCTTTAAAACAGTTTGTAACTAAAAGTTTTTTCTGTTTGTAACAGCAATATTTTCATTTATACTGACTTCAGGGAAATGCAACACTTTAATAAGAGCAAATAGGCCATTGTCAAAGTATTTATCAGCTTTGGAGTTAAGGATCTATCTGTACATGGAACGTGATCCAGGAATCTGTCAACCAAGGGAATCAGAAAGTACTAAGATCTGTATGCAAGCACATAGCTTTTGTAGCACTTAAATGAGGAAAATACTGATTCTGACCTCAAATGGGTTGTGTTCTGTTGATCTGTGGGCTAGTGTTTGCAAACAACATAGCTCATTGCATCCTCTGCTACAGGCATGTTCAGCATCCTGGGCAAAAGGTGTGCTGTCAAATCTTCTCCTCTTTCTGGTCCCTTCTCCTGATTTCCCTCTGTCAGACTTCTACCTTCCCCTCACACACCTCTGAATCTCTTCCTTCTATCCCTTGGTGTTCATTACCTTATCGCTGTGCACTGAAGCAATTTTCCCCTCATTGCAGTGTGAAGCAGCACAGAGCTTTCCTCCTCCAGTCCTGCTGCCCAGCACCATGCTGGACTTGAGAAAAAACTAAGTGCAGTAATTGTGGGGAAAATTTGGCCTCATCCCTGCCATTCCAGACTGCGGTGTGCTGCCTCTGCCTGCTGACTGAACCTGAGCCACCCAGTCACACCAAGGAGCTTCCAGGAGATGGAAGATGCCTGACAGTTTTCCCTGGGTAGCCAGTTAAGCATTTGGCAGCTATCAAGGCTTTTCTGCACACATATCCACAGCCAGTTTTGGAGAGTAAACACAGTCAAATATGTGGAAGAGAACACACTTAACCTCTGGACAAAGTTTTCTCTTGGGTCCCTGCTTCAAAGGATGCAGTAGAGACATTTAGTGAAATCATACAAAAAAAATTTTTTTGTTAGATGAACGAAATATCTGACCTCATTTTAAGGAGTATTTGACTATCTTTGCACAAATGAGTCCAATGAATATAATTCTACCCTTACTGCAGCAGTAACATTTCAGCAACAGTTTTCCTGCTACACTGCAAGATCAGAATCCATGGTCATAAGTTATAATTCTACTTTAAAAAAGTAAATTAGAATTCCTAAATCCTTCAAGTGTCTTGAGTTTTATATATAAAACTCTTGCTATAGCAACTGCTAAATCTAATCTGAAACTGTTCTTAGAAATGTAGCGATATGCATCATCCATATCAACAGTGCAAAACCAAAATACTTGGGCTAAGAATCTTTCTGTAAAGTATTTTTGGTACCTAATAAAATGATTGATAATAGGAGATTATTATGGCAGCAAAGCTTTCTGAAGAATCATTAAAATAATCTCAGTTTAGATAGAATGTTTATGAAGCAAGCACAAGAATCTAAGATAGTGCCCCAGGTATGTATGCAATTAAAATAAACATAAGAAATCAGAACTGATCCTTCAAGGATGAGTCTGGGATGAAGTACTTGAAAAGGATGTTTGCAATAGGAAAATAACTGTCCCAAACTGCCTATCCAGACGTGGGAGGATATATATTATGAACCCTGTAGGGCTATGGCTAATCTGTGCTCCTACTTCAGCATAGCTCTCCAAGAGGCCAGTCATTAATGAATGCCAGTATAAAACAACTTTTCTTTGCTGATGTAATAAGATGTGCACTCATAATATTGTACATAGAAGAAACAGGGCTAGAGCCATGGAAACAGTGGTGTCTACCATATTAGACTGATGTAGCTAGGGCAGACTGAGCAGTAAAAGCAGTCTTGCTGAATAGAAGCAATTTGTCCTAAACCCAGTGATCACTGTTACATTGCATTATTAATGCAATTAATGTCTGTTCTTAGAGCATGTTAATGTAGGTTTAAAATTACAGATTAATTGTTCATATTATGGATTTCTATTTTTGCAAGTCAAGGCTGTTCTAGAGTAATGACACATGCAAAAATACAAGTCACATTAATTTACATTCATTTGCAAATGGTAAGGGGTTTTTAATGGAAAAAAGGACTGTGTAATTTAACTGCTTCAAATGATCAGCTAACAATTTATGCATTGCTTTGTATGGTTTAGTTGAGATGGTTAACTATCGAAAGTTATATTTACAAATATAGTTGTAGGCTAATCTCCATTTAAGAAACACTTCTAAAGCTTGCACATATTTCATGTACACTTCTGAAGCTTTATTGCCAATGGCCTTGGGAAATGCTTTAGCTTGCCAGTTTAACCTCAAAATTAATCTCACATTCTAAGAGTATGCCAGCACTGTGCCAGCTCTGATTGCCTGTGGAATTTATCTACACAATACACTGACAGAATGAGCATACTCTTTATTTGTACCTTATTCAAGCTCTGAAAGATTCGGAGTAATATTGTATTTTGGGGGCAGCCTTTCTTACCAAGATCTGTGCAACTTTTATTTGTGCTTCACCAACAACTTTGAACAAAGGCTTTGAGTGCTATAAATCTAAACTTGGATTAGAGCAGGCTTTGCTTTAAGTTGGCCAGGATGCTTGCTGCTTCGCAGAGCGGGTGCAGGAAGAGTCACATGAATAAGAACAGTACTTTAAAACTTTAGTCAGCGTGAGTTCTGTAAACCCCTATCAATTCTGTCCAAATTAGGTGTGTCTGTACACAAAATCATGATACCCAGCCCTGATCCAAGTGCCCAGCACAAATGGTGAGGACACATTCACAGGAGAGGATATTTTGGAGACAGTGGGTGGATCCAGGTGCTCCTGTTCGAAGTTAGATTCTACAGCTTTTCTTGATTTATAAACAAGAAAAAGATAAAGTGCAAGTTTTGAGTACCTCCCTGTCTAGCATAACTTCTAGCTACACGTAGTCCATTTTGATTCTCAAACATCTGCTCCTAATCAGCTGTGAACTCCAACACACCTCTATGTTAGGATCTCTGCCTAGTATAGCACAGGTACTACTTCTAGGAAGAGATCCACACTTAAATACTGGGAAAAATACAGACTATCAATTCCAACACCTACCACCACTGGTTATCAATACTCAGCTTCATATTTTTGCTTTCAATCTCTGGTACATAATGTTCAGAGATAAAAGTAATTTTTAAATCTTTCCCTGAAAGACTATGTTATGACATTACTTGGTCTTAATATAAAAAATGCTATTGTGAATCCAAAAGCTAGAGGAAGACTGAACATCATAATTTCAAAATGCAAGGTATTTGATGAGCTCCCTTATATTTTCTATACCTGTCCCATGAGTTCATTTCTGACCTCCTTCTTTCATCTAGTTATGTCCTTGTGTATATGTCTTTCTCTGCCAGCAGTCCCCACCTCCCCCCTTTTCCTTGTTTGACAGATCTCACCAGAATGCTGCATATTTGATCTGCAAGTGCTTGGACTGACCAGAAGTTTGCCAGCTTTGTGGTGGTCAGTCAGATACTTCACAGCTGAAAGAATGAAAAACATGGGAGGGATAGTGCTCTCTCTAGACTATATAACTTTTAGTTCACCTGACAACTTCTCTAAAAAGATGCCTTCTTGACTGAAAAATACATAGATGAGAGAGTGCTGAGATGATTCTCATTAAATGCAATTTATCAGAACATACTTTTTTGTGAGCAGCTCCTACTAGAATTTGATGGAAGTCTGAAATGGAATTTCTTTAGTCTGTTAAATCCCACCTTCAACTATTTGGATCCAAGGTGTTTGTTTCGAGCTGCTCTGGACTTACAGATTCTCTCACTTGTATTTAGGAAAGCACTTGTGACGTTTTAGGTGGTATTTATGAAACCTCTGCACTAGAGATATACAGTAGCAAAAAACGTAACTCAAAGCAAACAGACTCACTCTATGCCTTTCTCACTCATCAATAAACAGTCTTTTTCATTAAAATAATCTGCAAGCTCAAGTGTTTAGGAAAACTTTACTACTCTGAACACAACCCTGGAACTACAGCCCATATGCCACTGCTAATATTTTTGTTAGAGAAGCATTTTAACCACTTTTGGGACATGACTCACTGAGGTGATAATCATTCACCTCAGACAACTGGTTTATTGTGGAAACTATTGCAAGCAAAAGTGATGCCCTGGAGAAGAAAATCCGCTGCAAGCTGGGCGTCACAGCCCTGCAGCAAGCACATGCCCCAGGTTACAGCCAGCCACGCTCATTCAGCAGGCAGAGTGCCACAGCTGCCTTCTGTGGCTGTGGTGCAGGTGGATTCACAGACCCCCGAGTAGTGCCCTGCAGCTTCTGGAGTAGGTTTCTAAACAACAGGCAGCATCCTGAGGGTAGATCCTCCAGCTGGATCAGGGTGAAAGAGGCACTGGGAAGAGGTACCTAGGAATAGCTACTGTACTGCCTTTATGCTTTGAAAATCAAATAAAAATAGTTTCCTCTGAAATATCATAAATAGTTCAGTCTTATAATAAGATATAAAATGGTGTCTCTCCTTTGGATTTGTGATAATGGAAGCCAAAGCATTTCCTCTGAGCACTGGAGGGCACTGCAGCACTGAGGAAGAAGCATGTTTCAAAAGGACATTCCAGAAAATAATGAATGTTTGCAGATATGAGGAGGGGCTGGGGGATCAGAAGACAGCAGAGCACCGATCATTTATTACTGTGTTGCTCAGTCCCCCTTTAGCTGGAAGTGTTGCAGCTTTATATAGCCCTGCAAAGGTCTCAGCAAACCTCTATACAGGCAGGCTCTGTAGCCTCAGATATGTGCTTCATGTTTCTTTTCCAAGTACATTCATTTTCCTTCCTTGAGTACTCAAATTGATTTTTTCATGTATTACAGTATGTTTGAGATTTTAGTGAACAAAATACACAGCTACTTCTGCCCACCCAAAATATGGAGCCAGGTAGACCAAGGAAGGTGTCTCAGTTTTGCCACTGGTGTGTTATTCAGTCTGCCCACAGTATAAACCTCAGTTAGGTCATTCTTTAGCTCAATAATGTTTTCCTAGAACCCAGGATCAGGTGTCACACTACTTTTTCCTTCCTTCTCCAGACAATTCTTTTAGTTCTTTATGAGCAGCTCCATCTCTCTGCATTTAAAGGAAGGAGAGAATCTCATTTAGAGGTGATGGCTCTCCCCTGTTTAAGAAACCAGCAAAGAAATAGAAAACAAAAAAGCTTCTCAGTAGTGAAAATGGAAAAAGGGGTTATTAAGGGTATATTCAAGATTATTTTAAGATAAATTCTTCCCATGAATTTCAAAAAACAAATCAGAGACACAATGCGTAGGTGTGATGGCATTCCTACCTTTACACAGTCAGAACATGTATCAAAAATATAGCTTTTTTGCTTTTCCTCCCACTCAGAGCATTTACACTCCTTTTCAACTCCGGTTGTCAATTATCTTCCACTCAGCCATTTTAATATACTGCTATTCTATCACTTTCCATGTTATTGCTCTAAGTCTCATTACATCTTACATTACAGTTCTGTCCCTTCATCCTCCATTTTGTTAGCAAGTTTCCCCCCATGCTTTTGCTTGCCAGTCTCCCACTCTGTATCTCACTTTCCATTCTTAATCCTCCAGATACATCTCAAGGCCCTTTTGCTTTCATCTTTGTGCACCTTCCCTCACACACACACTTTTCTTTGTTATAGGTTTTCTCAAGGTGAGAACCTTCCTCCTGTTTGTTTAGGAGACACCTGGTTGCAGCCCTCCCCTGCTAACTCTGCTCAGGTCTCTCACCAGTTAATAAGGAAGGCTGACAGCAAGAGAAGTAATCATCGAGAGGGGAGTGAAACTGTGGTGCAAACCAGGTTGCAATGCTAATGGAAGAAACAGGCAGATAGATCTCCTAGGGTTTCTGTGAAATTGCTCCCAAACTCCAATTTCATCCAAAGTAGCGAGATCAGTTTTTAGCTCAGGTTGCAACAACCTCAGGGCATACACATCTTCAATTCTTAGGCCTCTGTCTCAGGGTGGCAAGCAGCAATTTTTACTGAGTAGAAAGCTTTGCCACCTTGTGAGAAAAAAGGATGGCAAATACAATTACTTACAGCAGACAGTGTTAGCTCCCAGAGCCTGGAATGAAGCATCAGGAAATAAATGCATTTGTCTTACAAGCCTACGATCTTCAGTCCATCCATGCTGGGCTGTGTACCAAGTTAAGAAGCAGAGTTAGATGTGCTTTAAGCTTGTGGTAAAGACCAAACCAAGCTCTTGCTGTGGCTGTAAATCATATTCTGTGCCAGACTTCAGCAATATAAGCTAGTTAGGCAGAACCAAACATGAAAAGAAAGTAGTTATTTTGATTCAGTAATACTTACATCAATGTGAATTAAAATTTTGTATTTTAAGCTGCATGAAGTTATTTATCAGTATAAGTAAAGCTTTCAAAAATAGCAGGATGAATTCTCTATTTTAACCTCATCCTGACAAGGTTTAGTTTCTCTGATTCCTACACTTAGTTACTTTTATTATAGAATTAGGTATCTTCCCAGCCAATAAACAAGTGTACTCAAGCTTATAAAAATCTAAGTAAAAACAGATTTCTTGCTGCCTATCTACTAATGTCTGTGCTAATCAGTGATGGGAGGAGAAAGAGGGAAAAAAAGCCAGAGCTATTTTTGTGCTTGGCATCACCAAATCTGCCTTGTGATAACATTATGCTGGAACCATTCACTCACTCAGTGCCCAAACTTGTTTAGATTAAAAAGGTCAATTAAAAATGCAGAACAAAGATTTCCTTGTTCTGAAGAGATGTAGCAGCTGGAAAATGTAAAGTTCTACTCACACAAAATAGTCTTCAAGAAGATGGCAAGTCTGTGCAGTGCACTACAAATTGAAGAATTTCTTCTGATGTCATTTTGATATAAAATTAAGTTTTTCATGCTCTAACTTGTTTAACTGTGCAGGGGCTAAATAAGACTTATACCATCCTTCTTACTAGGGTGAATAACCTACTACTGCAGGGCATAGAAAGAGCAGGAGATGCACCTTTCAGTTGGTGCTGCTCCTCACACACACATAAGCATGACAGGGTAAGGATAAGGCTCTGCCTTGCTTCCACCCCTGAAATATGTTGCAGGAAACACAGTTTGACAGTGCAAGGCTCCCCTTTAGAGCAAGACCGTCCTAAGGATTATAGATGGTGCTATGGGCTGTTTTTTATAGGTGTTTGCTCAATTTTTATGACATTGGCTCATTTCCTGCCTAGGAAAATGTCATGTCTGCGTACCACAAGGCAATTCTCTGTCATATACCAAAGGTAGCTCTAAACTGTCTGGTTGTCTGTGCTGGCAAGTAAAAATGCTCAGAGCTGGTGTTTGCATTCTCTTTAGTCTCCTTGAGGGGTCAGGTTAATCAATCCGTTCAGTTTGCTGATTGCATCTGGTTCTGGAGCTGGTTTGCTACTGAGCTGAACATTTCTACTTCACTTTGTGGGTACAGACTGCTCTTGAAGGAGCTGAAAAAAGTTTCAATTCGAAATGATGCCAATGTACATGAAATATTTGTAATTGTCTCTAACTTAATGTTAATGCTGCAGATAGCATAACAAGCTGATTTGATTATGCCTAGCATTATTCAGCAAGGGAAATGCATTCACTCAATGTTGCTAGGCTACCAGCCTTATTTACAGATAGTTAGAAGCTTCCAGGGCAGAGCAAGCTGAAAAGCTTCAAGAGCAGATGTAAGAAGGGGAAATAATAAATGGCTCTGATGATGAATTAGAATTCATTTTAATTCATGATGTACTGTGGGATCCCAGTGAGAGAACAGGCAAGCAGCAAACACCTCAGAACTTAACTAACCCATCGCACTGCAAGCACTTAGAGCTCAAGAAAACAGAGATATCAAGAAGGAAAGAAACCACTAGCACTGCACAGTAGTTAAGTCAGGTGACAAATTTAACATAGGTTTTTGATTTTGGAAGTCAGCAGTCAAAAAATAAGTCACCAAAAACATATACAAGAACAGGAAGATGCACCTATGGAAGAGTCTATTAGAGATAAAAAATTACTGTTAACAGATGTTGAGTCAGGCTAGCCTAATGAAATGGAGTCTTCTTATTTGCATGTTCTTGTCACTACTTCAGCTGGATGCAGACCTACTCTGGAGCACCCCATGTTTAGCAGTGTGGCTACCCAGAAAGAAAAGCCTCCCCTCCAACAAGCTTCACACAGCTCATTTTGGACAAGCACTGGCACGGTAAAGTGACAAAGCAAACCTACCTGCAGCACCTCATAGCTTGCATCCAGGGTCTTTCACCAGCTCTGTCTCTCCTTTCTTAGGGACAGGCACGCAGGAGCTGAGGATCCTCACCCACAGCACCATCCCACAGCTCTGGGCACAGCAGGCAGAGCCAGGGGTTGCAACATGGCCCACCAACAGCCTCAGACAAGCTGAGGCAACAGGCACGAGCAGAAGATGGCCTTGAGACAGGGTTGTAACACAGGTCCAAGGTCCAGCCAGGAGATAAGCTACCAGCAGCAGAGCTGGAGACAAGCACACCTGCACCACAACTGAAAGAACAGACAGAGCCCAGGCCTGAGCTTAAATAGTGTCCTGGCCCTATGGGCAGAGGGTGTGTGGGTGGGGGTCCCAGGTGAGGCTGCTCAGAGCAACGAGGGCCTCTTCCTATCCTCTGGGCCTTGACACTTCTTATCCATTTTATGGATTTCCCAGCAAATAAAATGACAATACATGAGGGAGAACGAGCGCTCGCAAGTGACTCTGAGTGACCGTATGTGGGGGGTGTCGTCTAGGTGTACAGCTTCCCCATGCTCCTAGTTCAAACATGCCCGCTGTTTTTCACTAATGAAACAATTTACCTACACAGAAAACAGTCTGATTTATGGAATACGGCCCCATCAAATACAGGGCAGAAAATAGATTTTTGCCAAGATAGCTCTGATGGCTCTAGCCCTGTCCTGCGAGGAAACAAGTACCTGTGTTTCCAAAAGAAATCAGCTCTACAAATGTGACAGCTTCAGCTTCATATCTAACAGGTTTAGAAACACGTTTATCTTGGCGTTGCTATTGAAAGGTATGTAAATGTACAAGTGCTCGCACACAAGCAGTCTTAATGAAAAAATCCTACAGATACGCAAGAATGGCTTGTTCCAGCTGAAGGAATAGGGGAGGCAATTTGCAATGGCTGAAATGCTGCAGTCAGGGTGCTCACCGTAGCCGTACTGTAAGCCTGATGACTAAAACTTGCTGAAGACCGTGAGTCATATCAGTCCGTACCTCCCCTACCCTGACTGGCTGGGCCCGTTCATGTCAGTACGACGCAGCGCTGGAGAGGCGAGAGGATCTCAGCTGAGGAAAAGAGCGCATTAAAAAACAAAGAGAGAAACAAGTAAAATGTGTTTACAGCCTGCTCTGTTGGTTTGCAGCTGGCATGCACTAACATCCATCACTTAAATGTTTAAGGCTCTATTACTCAAGCAGACGAGTGGCAGTAGCTGCAGGCACAGAAGCAAATTTTACTCCATTAACCCTCAAATACCACCTGGAGTAACTTATCTTCTCTGGAGTTCCTTTGTTTTATCCTAGTGTAACAGAGGACAGAGCTTGACTCATCTAATTCAAACACAGCGGGTGAGAGAAAAGAGGCAAAACATGTAGGTGGTGTCAAATGCAGGGAACCCATTAGTACCTTCCTGCCCGCAGGGAAGGAGCTGTGGGGCTGTGCCGGCTCCCACAAGCACCTCTGCCAGCAGCTCACCCAGCAGACCCTGAGCCATGGCTGCTCGTCACCAGAGTTACACAGCCTCCTCTAGCCCACGGTGGCCAGGTAACAGCCTCTCTGCCAGGGGAGGGGGCCAGCAGTTTGTCTGCTGGGGCATCTCGGCAAGCTGCTCTCCAGCACACTGGTTGTCTCAGTCCACTCTGCAAGGAGGTGCACGGGCATTGGCACCTGAGCCGGCTGGGAGCTGGGGTGAAGGGCTGCTCTTCCACCACGGGTGGACTTAAACCACATGTCCCCTATCAGCAGTGTAGCTTAGGTGGCTCCTGTGAAGGTCAGTTTGTTCTACACAGTCAGTCTTATTCTATGGGACCTCATCCTTTCTGTGCACAGCGGTGGAGAGCAGGTGCCTGCTTAGGGTCATTGGTGTTGTGAGGTGCTGCAAGAGTGCGCTGAGGAGCACTGAAAGGTACAGGGTCCTTCCACGCTCACATCGATTAATGATTCTTTTGTTTTAAAAATACCACTAATAACTTGAGGCACACTTAACGTCTGATCCAAAGAGTTTGGATTAGTGACTTTTGGAGATGATTTACAGCTTATCTGTGTTAATACAGACCTTAATTTCTCTGGTTGTTTTTACCACGGTGACTAATACCACCCCCTGGCAATGGACATGGATGTTTCTATTAGATACGCATTCTCCTTATGCAAGTCTAATGCTTGATACCAGGTGCTTGGGGGGGAGAAAACCCAGTCTTTTCTGGATGCCTATATGGAATCTTTGCAGCATTGTATTTATTATGGCATTAAAATTTATTCTGTGATGAAAAATATGGGAAGGATATTAATGTATCAACCTTTATGTTTTACATACGTATGGGTTGAATGTCCCCAAAGAGTCTGAACTTCTATGATGAGACCTTGACATATTTTCCTCTTTTTTTTTTTTCAGTCTCAGGCCCCTTGTTCTGTACAATCCACATTCTCCACTGGTCATCTGAAACTGATTCCTGCAACACACCCTGTCTTGGGACTAACAAATCAACAGATCACTGTGAAAAACTAATGAGACTTTACCCAACATGTGAGTATTTCCTAGGTGTCCCTTCAGGAAACAGGACCCAGTGTTTTGAAGAAGACAACTTTGGATATTCCTATGGCCTTCTTGGAGAAAAAATGTCATGAGGAGATAAATCCTATTTGTAGTAGGTGCTCAATGCAGTTTGAAATATTTTCAGACTGTTAGCTTTCAGGTAGTTCCCATGTGCACTTATAATTTCTGAAGTTTCTATTTTTATCAATGTTTTTCCAGAAATATCTTGATTTTGTTTTCCTGAGCGTAGCACAGATAAACTGTTGGAATGAGAGAAGAAACGGAGGACCTGCAGAAATTCTAGAATCCAGGTAAGCTTCCTCAGATATTTTAGTGAAGGCTTTCATTCTTCTTTTGTGTAATTTTTTGCTGCATCTGGAATAATTTCCAGGAAAGAGATTCCCTTTTCCTACTGAGTTCTTTTTCTTTTAAGATTTTTTTTTTCTTTGTGCTATTTTGGAAAAGTAATAAGATGCATTTGGGCTACCCTTATCTAAAGTGGCTTTATAAGTAGGACAAAGTCTGAATCTCTTAGCAGAAACTTGCATAAAAGTACAGAACCTTATTTTTTTTTTTTCCCCAAGTTTTACTGGTTTTGGTATTATATAACACACAATACATGGCTAAATTTAAACACAACTTCAAATAAAAAAAAGGTAGCATTAATTCTTTTATACCTCACCTGATTTTAAAATAAACAATTGTGAGGTTTGATTCTTTCTTTTTTTTTTTTTTCAAATGTTTGTTCTCAATGCTTTGACTTTGCAATACACTTGGAAATATCATTGGAACAGACTTTCTTGTTTTGACAACAGAAGCATCTTATTAAAAGCAGACTGTCTTAAGGTGTCATTTATACTTTGCTTCTGCTCAGAAACAGCAGATGGACAGATCAGATGTACAGCTGTGTAGATATGTACACAGGAGTGGGGAGAGCAAGTAGTTAATTGAAATTGTAACCCCAGAGAATGTTTCGGCTGCATTTTCTGGATGCAGTCAACCTCATCAGGTTAGGTGCCTTCTCTGTCTTCCCTAGACAGCTTTTCCCACTCAGTCTGATGTTTCGCTAGAGATATCAACCCCTTCTGTAAGAGAGAAACCCTCTTATTTTCCTTACGCTTTTGTTGTAGCTCTAGGCTACAACAGAGTAGAGCTCTGGGCTCTAGCTTGTCCCATTTTTTTCCCCGCAATGTTGTGCTAGTGATTCTCAACATCTTTGCTGTCAAAAAGCCACAGTTCAGTGGGAAAGCATGTGACGCAACCGGGTCAAAAGGAGGAGAGGTGATTTAAACAGAGCACTATGACAGATCTCCATCTGTGCAGTTCAGCTGTCACACGTGGTCTCCTGGATGGCAACTAAAAGTGTGCTAATAGGCTACGACTTTTCTAAGGTGTGTAAACAGCAAATGCTTCTCTGATGTATGACTTGCAAAATATTGTAATAGTCTTAAAAATGTCATAACATGACAAAGAGAAGTTCTGTGTAAATTATGGGGAGAAGTAACGAAGGGAAATGGACAGAGCCTTAAAGGAAAAAAGGAGGTGCCAAATTTGTCATCCATCAAAGATGCAGATGACTGGAAAACATAGCAAATCAAATCTGATAGTTACATCATGTTAAGTATCATCTAGAATTTCATTTGATTGTCTTATTTTTCTGTTTTGCAATCTTGTCATCAGGAACCCTGTACTTTGCTAGAGGAAGGCACATTTAAGCCTGCCAGGTTTCAGATCGAGCCAAATGAAAATGGATCTACTAGAGGTACGTACTACCTCAGGGCTTCAAAGCTAAGTAAATGTTTTTTGTTTGGATATCTCTGGGCCCTGAGACATATTTAGGGAACTCTGGAACCGCTGTACATGCGCTGCCAAGTCCAAAGGACTAGAAGAAATTTTGTACCGTTGGATGTTAGGTCATTGTAAACTTTCCCTGGTGAGCATGAAACAGAACTTTTTTTCTATAGGAATGCAGTAAATGAAAATTTCCTTACAAGAAGTATTTTTAAAAGCAAGCATTTCTCTTTTGTATGGCATATGGTTTAGGCAGAGCAAGCTTGTGTATGTCCACAGCATTCTGTCAAAGGAGCTAATGAACTCTCTGGTAGCTTCTGCTAGGCATCAAAACTGAGGCTCTAACCTATGAAGGGAGCTGAAATGTCATATTTGGCCATGCTCCTACCCAAGGGCTTCACGGGGACTGCCAAAAGAAACAGGCGTTACTAGAATGTGATACAAACTCTTTTGCTTTTGAAGTACAAAGCTGAATTGAAGTATTTATTAATGCTTAGGGAGAAAAGTTGTTTCAGAAGATAACTAAACATAGCTTTATTTGTTTAATTTTCAAGAGACAGATTATATTGTTTGATATTCGTTCAGTCATGAGAACACTACTAAAAATTGCTTGAGAAATAGCATAAGCAGTTGATTCTTAGAAGAAGGAAACTGCAGCTGATTTGCCAAGACTAGTGTCTGAATCTGAGATGTAAAGTTGCTCCTAATGAGGCACACAATCTATCTTGTGCATGCATCACCAACAGTACAGCTGCAGGCAGAATGGGCTTCAAAAAGCAATAGGAAACAGCTCATGTTTTTCTAGTGGGATTCCTGACAGCTATTAAGGCAGCTAAATTGCATTTTTAGAAGAGATCACATTTTATTTAGATTTTATTTAGCTGTTTTCTTATGCAAGTAAACAAGTATTGTATTGCCATAGTTGCTTAAATGTTCCTCTGATGATAGAATGACTTATGAAAATCTATGAGCCAGGCAAGATCTTGCAAAGACTTGCAATGATTCTAAGCACTTATATATCTCATGCTTACTAACAAGGAGAGACTGATACATTGCTCAGTCCTGTTGAAACTTGTACAAAAATATGTTTTTACACCCTGTTACTGAAATTCCCTGTAACAGCCACATTAAAGTCATCGCAATGGTGTGACCCATGTTATATAACTGTGGACAAGGAAATTGGTTTTCTGAGGCATTGGATTTTTGACTCAGTTTATTCCAGAAAAAAAAAGAGGAAAAAATCCCTAAACTCATGACACATGCTCTGATACAGAAAGTGATATCTCTAAGTGAACAACCACATATTCATTCTATAAAAGCTCTGTACATGGGTATAAGGAATGATAGCAAATTATCCTAATCAGAAGTTGGATAGACTGCAAACTGTATAACAAAAATGCAGATCAAAAATTCTGGGCAGCCTGGAAGCACTTCTCTGCACTCCCTATGTTTCATAAATTATTAAATGATACAGCCATAACTTACTGGGCTGAATTTGTTATGCATGGTTAAAATGTCTTCCCTTACTAGTTCAAGAGTATGAAGTAGTATTCTAATAATTGCATAAGCTTTAAAAGGGACTAGTCATTTAAAAACAATTAGTATTAATGGGATGCTCCTCCATGAATATCAGCTCCTTTATTAATAAAACAACATTACAAAAAGTGAAAGTTGTAAATAGCTATAAATTCTTTCTGACAGAAAGAGAGCTGAAAGACTGCTGCTTCCCAACTACATATATATGTGTATATTCAGCAAAAATTAGAGAAAAGTAAACTGAAAGTGGAGCAAAATTCTTTGTATGACAATGCAAACAGCAAAGAATAAAGTTAGAGTATGCAATAAACCAGCAGAAAAAGGCCTGTAGTTTCTTTCTGCAGAATATAGTGACAGCTACAAGGAACCCTTCTTGCTGATCCTAATCTTTGCCTCTCTCTCTTCCCCCCATCCTTTCTCTTTGAGCTCTGGAAACCAGGAACCTTCTCCCACATTGACTGTGGCATAATGATAAGGAAGGGAGAGCTGGCCTCTTAACTGAGATACAGCCCTGAAGGAACGGAGCTACCGTTTGGTGCACAGTGACACTCAAATTTCTCCAATCCACAGCACAGAAGGAGATTGTCACTAGCTGCCAGAAGAAATACCAGGTTTTGTTTCTCTGCAGCATGACCTGTTTGCAATTGTGAAATTGGACCAATATGAAGGAAGGTGTCACAAATGCATATTCTGCATGGAAATACAGAGTTTATTTCTTCTCCAATTGAGCAAAGTATGCGAAAATAGACTTGACAGTAGTGTATGTCAAGAGATGTAGTATTACTTTATTTTGTATCCTTTTATGTCATATTTTTTGATCAGCAATTTGCACTGCTTCTAGGATCTTTTTCCCAACTCGCTTTTCTATATTTTGTTTTTAACTGTCATTACCCCACTAAAGCTTTAGAAGCTTTTACAGAAGACACTTGCGCAGATTGCTGGTACCAGTGCCAGCGTGGAAGTCTTGTGCTGCAGTGGGTTGCTTGCCCGGATCATGCAGGATGACACACAATTGCTCAAATGTTCACCTTTCTCTCAAGATGTAGGGCTTTATCAAAAGTAAAAGTGGGTTGTCGGTGCTGGATAAGCTGTACTCTGAGCTGTCCTGGTGGTGTTCTGCATGAGGCTATGTTCATGAAGCACTGTGTCCTCTTACACTTCATCTGTCATTTAAAATCTTTGGAGGATTGAAAAATGATAGTTTAAATAAAAGTATTGAAACTGGTTTCAGTGAAATGCAATGACCTATGAACTATGTGTCAAATAAGATGAATTCATTTTTTTCGAGCCTTAAAAGTTGTGAAACTATGGAGCAAATAACATATGCAGTCTGACTTTGCTTATCATCATAATTGTTGGAGCTGTATTTCCCCATGTAGCACCCTTCATACTTTAGTCACTAAAAACAGTTATCCCATCTAACTTCTATTAAACATTCACTATACAGGTTTTCTAGCCTGACAGTGAGAAAAGCTTTAAAATAATTTCTCTTTCTATTTCAAATTAATTGATATTCATCTCATGCCAAATGATCAATATGGTAAATAAGCTTTTGATAACTGTTTAAAAGCTATCTTATTACAGGCTGAACTGGCAAAATGAGAAGGTTTTATTTTATTTTTCAATATGTACTTATTCTTTGCAGCTCGATTGATGGCTCTGCTCAGCAAGAACTTATCTCATGTGATGGCTACAGAGGATCCCAGGCTAACTGAAGGAAACTGTCTCAGGATTGATTATGAATTCAAAATGTGCTTATGACCAAATACAGAGGCACGAGTTAGAAATGCGCTGGCAGAAAAGTTACTCAAGTTCTTGCAGTCAGAGGAGTCACGTAGCAGCCTCTGCATTCACTTGAGGTGGCAACCAGAGGCTGCGCCCCCAGATTGCTTTTTCGAATCTCTTTGCCCCTTGGGTGGGGGAGGAGGCAGTTCTCTCTCTCCACAGCAACTTTCAAACTAAAGAATCATTCTGAACGGTGTAAAAGTATATAATTTATTCTGGCTAAAAGGAAGCATTTCAATGAGAGATTCTGGAGGACTGTTTGCAAGCTGAGTACTTTCATACAAAGTAGAAAATTATACAAGTCCACTCTTCCCTTCAGGCTACCATATATTACTATCATCTCTGTATCAGAAATGCAAGTGACCAGTCATGCCTTAAAACTGTGTTCAGTCTCTCTGCAAAGTCCACCAGAGGGTTTTGCATACAACATTTAAAATAATGGAAGCAAAGGGTTTGGATAAAGTCGAAAAGTTGCCATTTCCAAGTTCTACTTTGTACGGTGGAACAATGCTACTAACTGGAGTCAAGTAGGTCTTTACATCAGCATAACCAGTGTTGCAAAATCTAGGGTTTTCTCAAAAACTTCACCTCCTGAAACTGTAATTGCACAACCACCTCAGTTTTTTAGGTCAGTGTTGCAGAGGCAAAAGAGAAAATATAGTGTGAACATATCCCTGGAGGCAATTTCCCATTACTTTCAAACCAGCACAGCATTCTTGGCTTTATAATTTTTGAACAATTCACTTTGTTAACCTTTGTAATCACTAAACTATTTGGAGTCCCCACCAATAGAGGAGCATTTATGTGCTAGACCAAAGTGTGAATGGCTTTAAATTGTTAGATCAACCTACCAATCTCAATATATTCAGCTGAAGCCAACTACAGCTGGGACAGAATAAATCATCACTGAAATAGTTACTTATCACATGAAATAATCCAAATAGTTTCTGATTTCAGTCAAACCGGAACAGAAATTCAGCCAGTTTTTGACAAATCTAGTGAATCTACCAGGCCCTTCCAAAAGCAGATTTCTTTCCATCGGAAAAAATTCTTCATGCAAGCCTACAGGTTAGTGTGGGAGGAACACATGGAACGAGCCGATATTCCCAACGTATTTAAAGCCTTTAGAAATTGTGAACTTTGGCAAGCTTCTACTTGTGAGCAGTTGCAAAGATAGTTTCCAGAATAGTATTACATTTGAGATGCTTGGCTCATGGTGATCCATTTAGTTATAGGTCTTGAAACTGAGACTCTTTTAAAAGAAGAGAATGAATCAAAAGTTTTAAACATGTATTTCCATGACACCATGTAGCAGCTGCATTTCAAGCAGAGTGATGCAGTCCTCCTTTTTGCATTACCTGCATGGTAGACAGATATTGCCAAATAATGCCTTAATGCAACATAGGTGTGTTGATTAGGTATGGCTTTAACCAAGCACCAGTTTGTAATGCCCATAGTCACCACCACAGGCCTGGTGTCTGAATTGAGAGCTAACCTCTGGGGAATATGAAGACAGGCCTGTGGATCATGTGCACTTTCTGTAGCTTGGATGGTGCAGCATCTCTGTCCACTTGAGATCTATATCCCCAAGCTCTCCCCAAACAGTACCTGTGCTTTCCGAGAGAGATGAGACACTGAAGATGCTTGGTCCTGTAGCTCCTACTGTGATGGGAGCAGCATTTCTCCTCTTTCAACTGAGAGCCTTCGCAATGAAATTATTTGTGTCAGTCTCCGTCTTAAGTGCTTTCCTTGGGATGCAAATGAGTTTTGCAGTCCTCTGCATGCAGCAGACCAAATTCCAGAGGATGAAGGTGGGCAATGCAGAACAGGCAATCTGTCATAAAATTATCCACGTTCTGCTCAGAGCACTTCTGTCCTTTTGCTGGATTTCTTCAGAATAATAATACTAGCTTCTAAACTAAATAGCTGCTCTTTCTGAATGTTTGTTTACTAAAAAAACAAGACTCCACAACATCACTTATGTTTAATGTAAAAAATGAGTAAGGAATCTGTCTGTATCCCAAACTTCCATTATTTAGTGTTGAACTGAGTTGAGTCAGGAACAAAACTGTGGATGTGAACAGGTTTTAGAGCTCAAAATTTGAAATTAATCTTATATTCATATCCACAAGTCATTCAATTTGCATGACAAAAAAACTAGACTAAGAATGATTTATTTAAAAGCACAAATGCCCTAAACTCTGCAGGACCACGTACTGAAGTGAAGACAGGATCAAAGATAGTTTCACACTTGGGCGGGTTAAGAGCAAGCAGTCCTGTAGGGGAAATAAGTGATTTTAATTTCTAAGAAAGTATCTCTGGATCAAAAATATTATTCACGATAATGTTCTAATGGGAAATCAGAACTGTCAGAGGACAGTTATACATGGAAAAAGCTAGCTTTTATCACTCATTCTGGCACAAACAGGAGCCTGGTGAAGCAGCACAGCCCAGGACTGTCAGAAAGCGTTGTCCCTTGAGTAGTTTGAAGAGTTATTATAAACTCCTTCCTCTAGTACTGTTAAAGCTACTACACTTCTGGGTTTTTTCCCCTGGAATTACTCTTTTTCTCCTTATAATCAGATCTTATGTGAGTACATTTGAATGAAAAGTTATTTGAAATTTTTAATGTGTTAGCAGTTCTTCCATGTTGGGAATTTTAGAGTGCCTTTATATATGCCTCCTGGCAAGGCAAAATGAAGAGAAGAGTGTCCAAAAATTATGCTGACCTCAGCAGTCCAATATGGTAGGCTTGCATTTTCAAAGCTGTATTGTTTTCAATTCTGTAGAGTAATACAGTTTTGAGTGGAGTCTTGCTCTTCTGTAAGTGAACAACAAGAAAGAAAATCTCATTAGGGTAGATATCATTGCTTTTATAATATAAAGATAATTTTACATATATGTGTGCTGTAGTATCAATAAACTATGTGTATTTGTCTCTCCTCTTTTTAAAAATACTGCGCTGAACAGTCAAATTATGCTGTCTTTGAAATGGAATATTATTTCTCTCATAATGATGGACTGAGGCGACTAATCTAATTTAGCAGTCATTTATACTACCATTTCAAGGGGAAAAAAAATGAGAACCCTTACACTCATTTTTTTTCCATTTCTGAAGATCTTAATTTCTTCGATTTTTTTTTCCCCCATTTGACTTTTTCCATTTAATAATGAATTTGACTTTTGAATTTTCCATTCTGGTATAAATACTGTAGATTAATGCTGAAACATTGCCAGAGAAGCTTGCAGTAGGAGGGCTGTGCAATGTTTAAATGCTTTGCATATATCTTCCTGACATGGGACCAATTCCTTCGCAGCACATCTTCCACTGAAGTTGCTGACCAAGGGCAGGACTAGCCATCTGTGATGCTAATGTCAGAGGTGTGATGCTATGTATTCTAAGGAATATAATTATCCTTTTAAAAATTGGGCCTGATATAACTTGGGATTTTTTTATAAGGGACTGCAAAACAGATATCAGTGTGATATTTTTGGTTTATACAGAATTTACGGTCTTAATTCACCAGAACTGTTAAAGGGGTGATAATTGCTAAATGTCTTCTATTACTTCCTTCCTTTCCTTTTATTAGCTTGCTTTGATTTAAAGACAATCCCAGTGATCTCTTGGCTGAATATCATGTAAAATGTGATAAATGGGTATTCTGAATCAAATGGGTTTGTTTTCCTCAAGATCATTAATGTATCTGCTGGCACATTAAAGGATTAGCTAACCCCATTAAAAGAACTGACATACTTTGATAACATTTTGGTTGAAAATACATTTACGCAGTGCAAAGATCAGGAGACAGAGGAAGCTATGGGAAGTATTAAATTAATAAATCCATCTGTTTTGTAATTCCTGTGTGACTATTATTTTACAAGCCAATCTTGGAAATTTTGTCCTTTAATTTGAACAAAGTCAGTCTGAATCAGGAACACTAGCTGATGGATCTGTACAAGGGTAGCATGACTCTGAAATTAAACTATTTCCATGACTGTGTCTGTTCTTTTCAGCTCATTTCACAAAACCAGGAGCTGTTTCCAGAAAAAATAATTAACATGGTGTAAGTAAGAACCTAATGTGACTCCATAAATATCCAGATTTTCCATTCTCCCCATCAGATGTCTGCAATTGTAATGAGTGGGAAGTGAAAAAACAACAGTTAAAATACCAATGGCCAATATTGCTTTTCAGCAATACAGCCCTGACCCGAGGTTTCATTTGTGAAAACAGCATAGATGATAATAATCATGGGAACTTTGGTGAAAAATCTAAGGTAGACAAAGTCCTCCATTTCTGTTCCCTGTGAAAAACTCTACAGCTATCGTACCCATTCCTCACACTCTACTTCTGTCTTACTTTGCCCCTCTTTTAGGGATAGGTGTACTCTGTCAATGTTTTGCACAGGGTTCTAGTGAGGCATGAAGCAACAACATGGCAGGAATTGCACAGGTGAGGTCTCAGATGCCTTTGAGGACGTTTTCTGTCCTCTGCATGAACAGTAGAAACCACTGTAGCAGCTACAATAGACCAGGTGTTGCAGAGCATCTGGCATTTGTTCAAGCATAGCAGCTGTTGCCCAGGCTTCAGTGGACTCTCAAAGGGTGTCTTCTCCCTACCAGCTACTCCTGGGGCTGGGAGGTACGTGCAGATAACCTGCAAAGAGGAAAGCAAGTATTAGAATTTTGGAGAAAGTCTATGCCTTCTCACTAAAGATGTATGTTAACCACAATCTAGGGATTCAGGAAACCAGAGGTTTGTGCTTCCAGCTTTTTTTGTGTTTGCAAAGTGACTATGAACCCAGTTGTCCATAACCAAATACACTGCACAAAAGATAGGCTGCTGAATGTTAAAGGGAGCGTACCCCTCCTCATAGTGGGATGCCAAAAGGTTGGATATTAAAATGCTGATGTCATTCCGTCATCTTAGCCCTGTGCTCTACAAACCTAATCTGCTCAGGTCCTCAAATAAAGAGCTAAATTCAGGGCTAAGGTATCTAAACTATAAAACTGCATGAAGAGTGGTCCTGGGAGTGAAGGCATAATCACTCTTTGATCTGTCTCATACTGTAAGTAGAAAGAAGGGTCAGTTAGTGGTTTTGTGTAAAGATCACATCTCTTTGCAGGTTCTTAATTTTTAAAACTCTGGCAAAAATTAAAAGGCTCATTTTTAAAAATGGAAACATTGAAAAAGAGTTCAATATAAGACTTAAAAATTCATCTGAAACTTACATCCTCTTCTCTTTTTTTTCTATCCCTTTTGCCCACTTAAATAACTCTTTGCTAAATTCATGTATTTTTGTGATCAATTTGAAATGAAGTTTTCAGTACATAAATTGTCTGAAAAATGTCACTTCAGCTCTGGTAACACTAATTTCTTACATAATGATGTTCTCTTTCCTAGCGTTCTGCCTTCCCACCATGTCACCTACTGCTAGTGAAACTGTGGTGAGCTCAATGTAAGTGCTTAGAGGGGAGCTCTGATGCTCTAAACCTTAGTGTGGTAAACTACACTGGGGAAAGACTCTTTTTTGTTCCCTAGGCGCTATTAAGCAATCTAAGAACAACAACAAAAAACCCAAAGTCAAAATACTGCATTGTATGTAAGTAGCCAGAAAGTTCTTGAACTGTGTTTGCACGTATGGTAATAGGAACAATTACTGTGGTATGTAACATTAGATAATCTACACCTAAGATAAATTAGTGGTAGTCCGAGATTGCAAAATTACTGAAGAAACAGCAGCAAATTAACACAAATTGCTTTACAGCAGCACATATTTAGTGCTAGTGAGTCTGGCTTAGGTCCAAAATCAAGAGACTCCTCAGTGGAAGTTTGCATTTAAATCACATTTTGGGGAAGTGTCTTATGAAAGTTCCTCACCAGAAGGTGTTTGCAGTTGTTTAAAGAACTACTAAATTAAAGCAACATTTACTAGGCCTTGATTTCTATCCATTTCAAATTACCCTTTCCATGCTGGACATTTTGTAAGAGTAATGTTCTGACACAGTTTCTACTGTTTGCTTACATGTGTAAGCAAAATTATCAAAGGGAAAAAGAATGGACTGTTATGAATGCTAGCAGGAGAGGCATGAAGTATCTCTGATATGTGCTGAGCACCCCAAAACAACCCTGAATAGGAAAGCTGCTGAAGCTGAAGTGGTTTCAAGTGGCTGCAGTATCAAGCCTTCTTAAGCATGATTTAAACTGTTCTCATGGGAAAATTTTAATTGTGCTGTTCAGGCAGTTTGCCCCATGACATCTATTAATATTGGCAGCAGATATGCTCATGCATGGCTAACACTGAACATATCCTATCACTCCATGCCTCCACAAGGAACTGGTATCCACTGGTATGTTATCAAACAGTGGCTTCTGACACATTCTGTTAGTGGAAAAAGTTCTACTGTTATCACATTAAGAGAGTCACTGAAATATTTTGGCTGTAAGGATAAGGCAGCAAAGCACTGTTCAAATGATACAGAATGGCTAAGTGCTCAGACTTTCCTTGTCTTTATAAGGACAAGTGGACAGATTTTAGCCATTAATACCAGAAAGCAGAGCACCGGGACATTTCAATGTGGGAGATAAAAAAGCAGTGACTTCATTGGAAATGCAATAGGAGTCATTAAAGATGTTTAATGCCTTCTGAAAAGTATGATTATCATGTCCCGAGTAGGAACTTCCACAAACTCCTCTGGAATCAGACCTGGTTTTAGGAGTGCTTCAAGTACTGGTTGAAGTGGCAATTGCAGGACACTCTATTGAATCAATCTCATCTCTAAGTGAGGGCTGGAAACATCAGTTCTGAACACAGATCGGCAAACATTTTGTTTTGTTTTGCAGGGAAAATATAATTTTAAAGCTCTTAAAAGATTTTGTTGAGGAACTTCCTAAATGAAAGTGAATTTAGGAACTCAGCTCTGTGTTTGCTGGATACCTGCCTGCCTTGGGAAAGAGAGGAGGGGAGTGGGGAAGAAGTGCTTCTTGACGCTTCAAAGAGGAAGGAATTATTGTCACCTTGATCTCAGTTTTGGATCTTTGAAAATTAATTGTAAAAATGTGTGAAAATATTTATTAATAAAAGGCATAAGACGAAAAACAATTAATCTGACCAGAATATAGAAAAGAATAATCTTTCTCTTTGAAAAGTTGTATTTGCCAGACAAGTCACTCTTTGAAGATGTTACATATCTATTCTAACAGCATGTGCTCCATACCTCTAAAAAGGGTGTCTATATCTGATCCAAGCTTTTGTATCATTGTCTTCTTGGATTAATTCAGATGAACCATACTTAACTCTGTATTTAGGTTATTTAAGATAATTCAAGGTTGGGTGGCTATGTGTGTGACACATAATCAGCACCTAATAAATAGGCAGCCTGCTTTTACTGGAGAGACTCCCAGGGTGCAGATCAGTGGCATGCATTTCACTGCCTTTAAAGTCTATTTAGGATTAAATAAAATTCATCCTTGCATAAAGGTCCTGCACAGATACTTTTGTTCCAGCTATGTCACTTTAGACACCAGAGCAAAAGGGTACACAAACTAGCTATGTGTTTAACATCCTTCATCTTCTGTTCACCTGCTGTTCCGGGCTGAGAGCTCGGCTTTAATCAGTTGCTTGGAAAAGGAACTCCAGGGTGTGCATTCTTCCACAAAAGCAAAAAAAAAAGTCTTAAATTATATAGTGGATGGATTATAAGAAACAGTAATGCAGACTTTCAAGCAACTAAAACAGTTGGGCCTCCTTGTTGCGTTTTCCTCACAAATTTTCAGAATCTGTACTTCGAGGTAAAGCAACTTCGAGTCACTGTGGATGGTTGTCAATGTAAGAGGGGGAAAACATGACAAAAAGGTACACGCATTTTAAGAAGATGGTTGAGATTTAGCTTTACTGTGCACATTGTCTGGTCATAGAAGCCTTCTCGCTCTTTATCAGTTTTTATAGAATGTTCTTCCTTTGAAAACAAAGCTTTTTTAAAATGACGAGCCAATATAAAGGGCCTTAGCCTTCAAGATTTCAAAGCTCCACTTTCTTCCTACGCGTGTAACTGTGATGTGTGAATTCCATAGTATCACATACCCCTGCTGTTGCAGCTATGTGTCTTACACTGTTAACAATTTAGACATGAGTATCTACTTTGCATATTTAGAAAATGACTTTGAAATGCCTCCAGAAAGCATTCAGAAATACTTGCTTCCTCTGAAGTAAAGTCACAGGTACTGACATTTTTCTGACTGACATTTTTCATTTTTGCTAGAAGGCACAAGTTCCTTTGGGTTTGAGATATATATATGTATATTAAGGTTTAAAATCTCTGTCTCTATAAATAAATCTGTCACTAAAATAGCCAAAGATTTTATGCTGAAAGTTTCAGAAATTAAATTCTTATTGGCCATAGCTGATTAGACAATGTTTCCACTTAGGTAGCTAAAGAAGATTTAGGATTTTTCCTTATTGTTTTAATTCAAATACTAACGGTGGACAACAATGAATATTTCTATAATGTGCAGATAAATATTGCATCTTCCACAAACAAATTTGCCAAAGTATTTTAAAACCCCATTGACCTCAGTTTTCTGTGGCTGAAAAGAGAAGATGAGATTGTGTAAAAGCAGATGTTAGCCTTCTCTTGCCTGTCTCCACTTAAAGTTTCTCGGACTAACCTGGTCATTTTGTCTTTTTCCACTTCATATTGCACACTTCATACATCCAGTCTATCCTGGATATTACCAGCCCTGCTTGTCTTTGGGAAAGGCACAGGTGAAAAACAATAAAACAGCTTGCTGATGAGCTCTTTGAACTGCTGAAGCCAGCATTTACTATACCTTGTAATATGGCAAAATTCCTTTTAAGTAAAAAATGGGGAAAGTTGCAATAGTGGCTAAGAATGAAGAGGATGACCTGAGTAGCTGTAGGATACTTAGTTTCATATCAAGGTCAAGTGAAATAATTAGAAATGCTGCTGTGGGATGTGAGGATTATTAGCTGAAGAACGTAAGCACAGTTAATGCCAGTCAATGTGCTTGTTTCTTTTAATTGAAAACCACTCATGTCAAATAAACCAGTCTATCAAATAATCATGAGTCCACTAGGAGACAGAATAACCCTCTAGTCTAACATAAGGTCTTGCACTGTGTGTTGTAACTACAAATAGGTGAATCTTAGCTTCATGAGGTCATTAAAAAGTATTACACCTCAGCTTCACAGTGATCTATTATCCTGTGCGGTGATTAGCTTGCAGGTAGCTCTTGTGTTAGTGTCACAGCTAACAAATGTCAATGTCACTTTCTGAATACCTTATTTTCAAATTAAAGTTCTCTCCTTGCCATCTCTTGCCAGCTAGCTTACAAGTACACAGAGATCTACTGCGCTTGTGTGGTCTCCTGTCTGCACCCTCTGCGATTTCTCCGCTTCCACTATCAATATAGTCACCCTAACCATTGCCCCAAAACACTGATGGTGATTTCCTTCCCATCTATGAGGCTGAACAGAACTTTTGTTCTTCCTGTAACACTGAAATGAAGATTTTCTAATTTTAAGTAAGGAACGAAGGGAACCCTGCAAGGTGACTGCAAGTCAAGATGCCTCTACATTAGTGTGCAGAAGGGAGAGAGAAGAGAAGGGAATTTCCTGATCATCCCCATTTATTGATTTTTGGTTCACACTGTGGAATGATTTTGGAGTGCATAAGTCAGATTCCTTCCTGACAAAAAGAAGCTGAAAGGATGCGCTCTGACCTTTAAAATGCGTTCAGTCCAGAGTTATAGTTACAGTGTGGACGTCAGATTGTCAGCACCAGCTACTTTGATTTGCAGACCTACTGTACTGATGCAGTCATAGTCTCCAAATTTTCTCAAAATCATGTTTTGTTACCAAAAATGAGTTCACATATAGAGCATCATGGCTGCATTTTATATCTTGTCTCACATTGCAGTGTAAGATCTATGTGGTTGCTTCAATGCAACTAATTTAGCTGATAAGGGAACTGTCTATGAAGGTATTGCATTATCTGAAAAGGACAGTTAGATTAATAGTTTTGTTAATAAGAGCAACCATACTGAGGATAACAAATTAACCAAGAATAGTTAGGAAAGCTGAGTGACCTTGTTGGCAGCTAAAGGCTCATGTCAGAAAATGAGATCAATGAACAATTCATAGGACTATTTACATATGTTTGTCTAAGTAGGCAGTCTATTGATGGACAGGAGAAAAAAAACAGTTCCATAAATTCCCTGAGATAATGGTGAGTGCATATCCCTAACTACGTGTAAGTGACTCTGATTGTCAGCCTGGGAGTATTTATTTCTTAGAAGGTTAACTCTGCATAAGGGAACATGAGCATTCCAAAAATAATTGTTGGAACTGGTTTCTAATTTTGGGCCAAGGTCTCATCTTGAATGTCTCAGAAATGAACAGTCCTTTGGGGATTTCTGGAGTCACATATATTTTTTCCAGATGAGTTTTGATAATCTAATTTGAGGGGTCCTGCTAGACTTCTTGAAAAATATTTAGTAATTTTTCTTCTTGTTCTGTACATTTTTGTCCTTATGGCAACAAAAGTAATATTTTGAATTGGAGATTTTGAACTGAGGAAGTTGGCACAGAGCCTCCAGTGATGGAGCGACTTGGCTCATTTTATTAAAGCAGTATTTGCATCAGCTGTAGGCCTGGACATTCATCTTTGCTATGAAATCTGTAAGGACCTCTGGACTTCTGGAGTGTCCATCTCTGCCTTGTCATGATGCCAGAGAGTTTTCCTGGCTATTGCGAGCCCACTTCTTCCTGAACGCCTGACTATCAGCTCTTGTATCAGCCTGTGCAGTTTAAGTGGAGATTTACCCTGTAACTTTTTGGAAACTCTGGAAAAAATTATTGCTGTCATCTTTGCTATGAAATCTGTAAGGACCTCTGGACTTCTGGAGTGTCCATCTCTGCCTTGTCATGATGCCAGAGAGTTTTCCTGGCTATTGCGAGCCCACTTCTTCCTGAACGCCTGACTATCAGCTCTTGTATCAGCCTGTGCAGTTTAAGTGGAGATTTACCCTATAACTTTTTGGAAACTCTGGAAAAAAATATTGCTGTTCCAATAATCTCTTTTAGCAATCTCCCTCTTATATAAATGGCTTTGCTGAATTAGATCATCAGGAGTTCAAGTCTAAACTAGATTTAAATGAAAATGGTGTTTAAAAACGTAGATTTGCAGTAATAGAAAAACACTGCAAAAAGCTAAACCCGGAGTCAATGATTAACATCACACTTAGCAGAGGATTCCCCTTAGCTGCCCTAGCAGCCCAGCTGTTTGTGAAGCTGCCTAATGGCTTCTGTGACTTTATTCCAAATCTGGCTCCCGACCAGCTGCTCCTTTTGTAGCACAGTGAGCTCTGCTGCTCTGCATTTCTGTTCACTTTTCCCCTGGGATTACAGCTCTGAGATTTCATGGTAGAAATGGGAGACTATGCAGTTTTCTTCTTCTCTGGGGTTGTTTCATCACCTTCCCTCCATTACTGGATAGTTTTTCAGTTTCAGTTTTCTTTCCTTCTTACTACCCCTGTAGTGTAAGTTTTCAAAGCAGTGTTTCTATGGTAGGCTTCTTTTGAATTTTTATTTGAACGTTCTATGATCTTTGCATAACATTCATGAATGACAGCAAAGGACAGTTTGGGGGTTCCAGCACGCTCTGTAGGAAGCTAGTCACTGGTTTTGCCAGCTCAGCTTTTTTGTTTACATGTTCTGACTCATTGTACAAGTGCTTTTCTGTGGTAGTAGATGGGTCTCCAGGGATCTTAAATACGTCTCCCTTTAGATGTATTTAAACTGCTAAATACCCAATCCTAAACACTTTTTGGATAGAGCTTCCATTTCTGAAATTATTTTGATGGTTTTTTTCTTTACTCAAAACTAAAAAAAGGTCAAAACCCATCCTGCTTTATTAAAATAATGCTTAGATGAGCTTTCACCATATCTAAAAATATTAGATTCTTATTTACCTACAATAATTTTTTTGAAACTCCCGGTGAACCAAAAAATTCACAAGCCTTGTGTCCAGTATGCTAGACTGGTAAGTTAACCTCATTTGAAATGCTTTGATCTTTAGGATTTTCCAGGACTACAAGCTGGGGTTTTAGTAGACAGCTACTGCCTCATAGAATTTAATGTCCTTGGCAGTCCTGGAATCCGAATTTTCTATGTGGGTGTGTGGGGGTGTGGCTTTCATTTGTAGCTTTTCTTTTAGTTACTTGCACAACCCTTCAGCATGTCTGGATACTACAGTTTTTAAATCAGTTCTTGCCTACACACCTCCACCAGTATCTATCTTTTTAATGACAGAAACACTGTTTTGTCTAATAGAGCTCTTGGGGTCTAGTATGCTATTTATAGTTGTAGTTTTATTTTATGAAAATTCATAGTAATAGATTCCAAAGAGATTAACAGTCTACAGAATTAATACAAAAATAACCAAAAGTTTTCTATGAGTGCTACAAAGCATTTTATTCTCTCTAAAGATCATGCAACATAGTCATTATCAGCTTTCAAAAGCTGCTCATTACACAGGAGTTTAAAGGATTTCTGATCTGCACAATAAGCTCTGTAATACAGATGACTACAGTAAACAATGGCAGTGCCATTAAAGAGTCTTCTTGCAATCTTCTGTCTTTACATTTGTATTTTTGCTATTTATCCTCTCCTCCTTCCCCAATCAGCACATAAAAATTCAAACATTTTAGCAAAAGCTATATGATCAGAAGAAAAGTGAGCTTAAAGCTTCATTAACCAAGGTACAACAAGTCCAAAAGCATAAATAGGCTAGCTAATTAAAGGATCTTCAGAGAAGAACTTAAGAACAATTTCTTGCAAGAATTCATAGGTTTAATTCTCTTCTTCCCAGAAGGTTGAGTTTTGTGTTCAAGAATTTGACATTAAAAGTCTGTGTGTGTGATTCTCGGCACGTTTCCTCTTTAATTGTGTCCTATAGCATGTTCTGTGTCCTTTGGGGTACAACCTCATTTTCAGTCAAGTTAAAAAAAAAAATTTTTTTTTAAAAATTAAGCTTAGGGCTTTCTTCAAGGTTACTTCTGTTCTCCTGGATGTTAGATGTGTAGTTGGGTTAACCTTATCCTTAGGCTCTAGAGATTACATTTATCAAGGACAACGTTACTGTTACCTATGGTGAAAATCATTCCTTCTTAATTGTCCAAGTGCCAACTGGAGCAGACAGATATTGTATCATAGTGACTATTCCACTCAATATAATTTATTCTTGTTTCTCTCTCTCTGTACTATTCTTTACCTAACATCATGTGTATTTTAGGTAGGTATTCATTTATGTAAATTGATCATAACTTCATAAAAAAAATGCCCTCCCACAGCATCAGATGCCCATGACAAATAAAATACAAGTAATCGAAATGCGATTCCGGCATCCACCCAACAGCATTACCATAGTAGCAAAGGCATACAATAAAAATGTAATAATCATAACAAGTAAGTATTGTAAAGTGAAGTACAACAGTTGCAGTATGCAAAAAGCCTGCTAGTGCTGTACGTATAATAAGTGATCACGCCGTGATGTTAGCTGAGCTGAAACATTCCTCTTTAGGGATATGAATTCCATAGCTGCCTAAGATAGACATGGTAAATACTCTGAGAAGTAGCTCATTCTTTATTTCCACCAGAGATCGGACAGGACAGTTGCAACAGAGGTTTAAAGATTAATTTTTCTTACCAGATGTTAAAAAATAGCTGAGTCTCTGTGCACTAATGGAGAATGTCATTGGTATTGGACGCTGGAAAAGTTCTTAATAGCAAATTCAATGGAATGCACTAGAACACCAAAGAAACAACTTGGTAGTTGCACACTCTAATTAACCATTTGACTACTGCAGAAAGACTACATATTTTTAGCAGAAGTGTACCTTGCATCCTGCCAGATGTCTGATATGTTACAAATATGAACCACTGATTTCAGGCAATTTCTTACTTTAAAATGGCAGTGAAAGGACTTGGGGTAAGTTGGAAAGAGTTACCAGCTCTTCATGAATTGCATTTTCCTGGTGTCAAATCTAACGATTTAAAAGGCTCTCTGGAATAGAGAAACGCCTCTGTTGGGCCTTGAAGTGGTCAGATCATTAATTCTGCATCTCATTTTGAGCTTTGACAGGTTTCACATCAGTTATAGAATGATCTATTTCACTGTAGTGGCAACTAGTTCTGGCCAGAATAAGCAAAATCAAAACACGACTTTTTTTGCATGTGGCATTACATGCCCTGGCAAAAACTTACGCACATCAGTCTTGGGGGTTCTGTTCCCACTAAATAATGGTATGAGGTGCTCAGCTGTTGAGTTTCAGGTTTAAAAGCAGTTTCTATATTTCTCCTCCACCTTCATGGATGCAGTTCTTGCAAGTATTTATGCAGAAGCAGAACTTGGCACGGAGGCAGCACAATTTCAGATTGGCACATTGCCTGCATTACTGAGGAAGTCGGTGGTCTGCCAGGGCAGCAGGTTTCTGGGGTGTAGTGGTGGTTAAGGCTCAGGGGTGCCCCCCATCCTGTTCCTCGGCATGTCACCTTCAGTCAGGAACAAAGGAGACAACACCCTGTGCTGCTCTTATGTAGCAGGGCAGTGCTCTCCTCTGTCACGGATAAATTCTGGTGACCAGTCCAGTGGGGAGCAAAGGTCTGTCTTCAGGATCTCCGAGGGTCTTAGTTCAAACCTGGTTGGGATACACTGAAAGCTGTTGTATTTTACTTTTGAATTCTGCTCATTAGGTGGCTCTTATTCCCTCCATACTAACTTTACTTCCTACTCATGTAGTCAACACAATGAAATACTTTTGTCACATAAAATAATAATGTTTACAACTGCAGATTTTCCCCCTATAAACGCAGCTCAGCAAACTCAGTCTTGGCTATTAGAAAGTCTTGGCTTCTTTCCATGTTGCACATTATCACTTGTCATAAAAATGCTGCAAGTGAAATGATGCCCTTTTGTTAGGTCCACGATGCAATTACCTTACTGTATTTGGCACTGACATGATTAAATAGATTACACACCTCTATTGATATAGGATAGGGAATGGTACTGCAGCTCGTTCAGACTTAATTTTGTTGGGTTTGCCAAGGCTATACAGTATAAAACTTCTCACCGACATGAACTGACATGATTCACAGTGCACAGCAGGACTGGTTTTAGTGCACTGGCACAGGCTCACTTTGCAGAGCAGAGCTGTATATTAGCCTGCCTCTTGCATCTGTTAGATCATGTTTATGTAGAAATGGATTTCGAAAGAATATACATCTCTGTCCCTATGACATCTGCTGAGCCTCTTGGCCCTTTATCCTTGCCAAATCTGTCAGTCCATGTAGCTTTCTTCAAAGGGTCAGCAGGACTTTTCTTCTCAATTGCATAAAATGAATTTTAAGAGCTCCATCACAGTCTAACAAGCATTGCATGTAATTCACAGTGCAGAGCTTAGATACAAATTAGAAGACCTGTTTTTAAAATCTAAATATTTGTATACAAAATGATTCATCAAAGTGGAGGGAAAGAGCAAGATTTTGCTATTCCCCCCGCCTTCTGCCCCCCACCAAGCCGAGCAGTTCACCTTTTCCACTCTCCGGAGGAGAACAGCTTGTTCCGGCTCCTCACAGCCCCAGGCCACAGACTGGCTCCCAGAAGGTCTGTCTGGGGATTCAGAGAAGGAGAGAAAAATGTCAGGAGGTTCCCTCCCCCAGTTGCTGTCTGCAGATCAACACCAGGCTTCTAGCATTTGACTTGCCAATGTTCCCATCCTTTAGCTCAAAAGAGATGTTAGTTGGCTTAGGACAGGGAGTAGAGGTCAAACACAGTCAAACTCAGATTGTGGTGTGTGGGTATTTCCTGGTTGTTTTTTTTTTGTTGTGTTTTTTTTTTTGTTTGTTTTTGTTTTGTTTTTTTTTGTTTGTTTGTTTGTTTTGTTTGTTTGTTTTTGTTTTTTTTTTCCTTGCATCACAACTTTATTCCACACTATTTTTAAGATGCTGTTGGCAGTGCCAGCAATTGTTCTCCCACTGTATCTTCTTGACTACTCTGTCCAGTCTGAATTTAAAATGAGCGGTGGGATGGAGTTTTCATTTCAGTGGAAACTGAAACTCCTCTCTCCATTAAAAAAAAAAGCCCCCTGCTCCTTGATCTGCTTGAAATTTGCTTTCTTTGTGATAAAATAATACCCTTTCTGGTCACCTTTGAGCATAGAAAAAAGGAAGTATTTCATCTAATTATATCTACTCAACACTGGGTGAAAAGCTAGAGCAACAAAAATTTATTTTCATGTATGCTAATCATGCTCACATACAATCCAGTGAAAGTGTGACAGTGCAGCCTGCGTGGCAAAGTTCATAGTTAAATTAACCATTCTTTGGGCATCTCAGTAATATAGCCATTAGGACTAAATATTGAGAAAAGTATTGGAGTGTAATCTAAATCTTCAGTTAACTACAATGCAGTCAAAAGACAGTTGTGGCTAAACGTGCTTGAGATTTAAAAATGCGTGTTTAAGTGAAGGAGGATAGAAGTCTCTGTGGTTAGACAGTTCACACATTCAGTTAATACAAGTGGAGGAGGCAATTTTTTTAAGCTCATTTTCTAGGTGATGTCACAACTTTATCAGAACAAAATAAGAAATAAAAAATTGCTTGCAAGGTGGATGGAATATTACTTTGATCATTAAAAAATTATAGGGAGCAGCATAGGATCTGTTTATAAATTCACTTGTGCCAATGGCTGCAGGAGGCCACCTTACTCATTTGTGATCCCTCTCTAACTGTAGTTACAGCTGTGGTTCTTTTCTGCTGAGTTACCTAGAAGCTCTTTGCTGCAAGACTTTCTCTAGCTCGGTTATTGAACTTCTGACACTACAGCTGCTGAAAATGGCCCTTGATTGAGATGGATGCAGCTGAAGACTACCGCAAGGGATGTTAGTTGCCAGAGGTTCAAACAGGAAGAGAGACTGAAATCAGAAAAATCCATAGGAGTTTGGAATAGCAGATAAATCTTGCTGTGGAATAAAAGACGGAAAACTCTGTGATTTTTTTTTTGAAGAACATATTTTTGCAAAGGGACCTCCAAAGCAGTCTGAATATGAAAAAAACCCACGCTTTCTTCCTGTCAGACATGACTGTCATTACAGATTACTGCCCTATACTAGTCCAGGGTAGGTGATATGATGTACGGTCCAGGCAATGACAGCTGTGATCAGATAACACCATAACAGTGTATTAATTAATGATGGACTATGGTAGAATTCTTGAAGAAGGAAACACATTTGGATATCCATATTCCTGTTAAGTGAATTAGCTATGATTAACACTGTACAGGCAGTCTGAGAAAAAGTGGATGCTTATACTCTCCAGAAACATTTAAAGTAGAAACTTCAGTATACAGTGTAATATTTGGTTGAAGTACCAGAACAGGTAAAGTAGGATGAGTATGGAATGAAGTGTTCAAATGTGAATAAATCCAGAACTGTTTTCAGAGCCAATACCAATGACTTGAGTTCTTGGGTGGCCTTTGTACTGTTTTCATAATTGGTTTTATAACTGTACCAAAATTGTGTTTTGGGCCACTAGCAGATGGTGTATTTCTAATTGATTTAAATATCAGATTATGATTCTAGGGATCTTGGTTATGTTCCTAAAAGGAGAAAACAGGGAAAAAAATATTTTGGACAATGATACTACAATTGGAAATAATGCTCATTGCTTTTCTGTAATGGTTCCTCTTAGAGGGCTGAAATTTTTCCTGTGTTCCTTGAAATATCTTTCAGAAAGATCAGCACTGAGTACGAGCTTAAACATGCAGATAAATACTTTAGATTGTTCACTTGAATCAAGTTGCACATACTTACCAATGCTTTCAGGACTGGCTTTTTCATTAAGAACAGACTGAGATGTATAATACTGGCAGCAATGGGTTCTTGCCTATTAATTTCCTGTACTGAAGGTGATTTAAAATACTACAATGGCTAAATTGCTAGTCATAACGGCATACTGCCACTACATACTCTTTAGAAATGAAAAAAACCCAAACAACAAAAGCAATTTCAGTAGCCCTGTAACATTCATTCTGGAGGAGGTGACAAAATTATCATAGACTGTTAGAGTATTATAAGAAGCCATGACTTTCAATCTTCCATTTAAAGATATTTATTCCTCGTTTCCCCTTTCCTAGCTCATGATTACTCAAATACTCAATTTGTATGACTTGCAACAGTGGCTTTATTTTATCTTACTCCTTGCAAAAACTTCTGTATCTACCCATATCTTTCCTTTCTCTTATGAAATATATTTGATCATATACAATGCAGAAATTGAATATCTGTTTTAAAACATGTTTCTGCTCCCGACAACCATCTTTTATAGTGAATAAAATTAAAATAAATTTGTTCGGATCCCTGCAAATACTATACACTCCTCCAAGGTTGTATGATAAACCAGATAAGCCAGTTTAACTGTTCAAAATTGAAGAAACAAGACGCATTCCGGAAAGTCATGACACATACATTGCCTACCTGTTTGAAAGAAAATTACATTATCTTTGAAAACTCTTTCATATACTGCAACATGTTCCATTACGTCAATGCAATATTGAGAGCTGAGACAGCACTTGCATCATGCCCTGATTTCAGTTGCTTAAAGGCACTTTAATTACATTGCAGGGTGGAAAGTCTCATGCTTGTTCTTTAGTACATCTAAATGTTTTGGGAGAGTTTTGGTAAAATTGCATTGTAGGTTATGATATTTTTGCAGTACTCTTGTCTGTGTAATTCTATAACACAAATATAGTAATAATGAAATGGGTGTCTCCATAAGGTGTAACCTTTCTAAATAAAACTCCCGACATTGTAGATCAAGTCTGTGAGTCACTACTGTTATGAAAGGCATCTGGGCTACATGTAAATGACTCTGCATGCTGAGTTACGTGTGTTTATTTTGTTTGCCAATAGGCTATGCTTTAAACACATTTGAATTCTACACACATGGATAGTATGTGCACTTCTTCTGATTTTGGATAGAAACACACAGTTTCAAGGAAATGTTTGTGGTCTCTGGTCTTGCTACCATCAAAATGAGTGGCAATGACGGAACATTCGTTCATTCTTATCTTGTGTCTCTTTCAAAGCAATCCGAACAATCCAACTTCACATTTCATGAAATTGTGTTTTAAGTCATTTATATGTGCTTAAAAAAGAATGGGAGCAAAAGACTTTTGATATGTATTTCCCTCTTTTTTTTAATGCCCAACTGAATGTGAAAAAAGAGCTAAAAACCCAATTAGTTTTAATTTGCATGAGAGAAGGAATGTATAAGTATAAAGAAAAGCCCAAGACAGATAAGCTTTGTTAATTTGATTTCCAGTCATTTGGACATATTTGCTTTTGGACCTTTATTTAAGAATAACAATGCTTTGTGTGGAAATGTATGAAGCCTGAACTCCTACACCTGGCTTGTCAGAGTATTCCTTGCTTGAAAAAGCATTATAATGAGCAATAATCAGAATTAATAGACTTGATATTTCAGGGGATACTGGTCTCAATATTAAAAAAAAAAAAAAGTGACAATAGAACAGGAAAAGAGAGCTGTTCAGTACTGTATATGTGATTTTGTAGTCAAAGCTCAAAGTTTGTTTCTAGAACAATAGATTAAAAACTCCACTGTCTTTTAAAGTAAGTGCCAACAATACTAAGGCTGGTACTGGAGTAATTTTAATAAGCCCTATATTGTCATGGAATCTGGACTTAGGTTTTTCATTGGCTTTGAAAGCAGCATAAAGAGTTTCTCAGCATCTCCAGTTTTCTAACTTTCAATTTATGGGCTTCCCCAGAAAAACCTTTTGAAAGTAGTGTTTAGGTTTCTTAAGGTGTTGCCTGTACAGGGACAGCCTGCAAAGGCTATTTTGCACCGGCTCCTTGTGGATGATTGCACTCCATGCCACGAAGTCCTCTGTGGAATTCAGTTTGCTCCTTTCGCAACTCACTTAAGCTAATCTACAGAATGGGTGCTCTCATTGTGGAATAAGTGTGCATACAGAGAACTGGCGTGCATTCATTGTTGTACAAGAAATACCTCCTTTAGTGTATTTAATGAAGACCTCCCTGCATAGAAGAAAACCTTTGTGACCTAGGTACTTGAAAATTACCATCTCATCCAAAGCAGAAACACATCTGTAATTTTCCAGTGCTATAATATGGTTTATATAAATATTTGTCTCTATAAACTATGGCAAGACTATGTGTGTTAAGTGACAGTAGGACTAAAACTACCAGCTGTTTCTTTCTGCTTAGCTATTTTTGAAAGGAATACAATACCTCTTTATTGTCTGACATATTAATCTAAACCATTTCGATTTGGATAGAAGATTACATCTAAAGCCAATCTGATTATTGTTACTTTTCAAAAAGCAGAGAACTTTATTATAAAATTAAGACTTGATAAAAACTCCTTCATTGCTTCTAATCATTGATATTATCTTTTGCCAGCCCTTAGGAATCGTTGGTCCTCAATCCAAAACCAAATTGATTTGTTGTCAGTACACTGCATGTACTGGACAGATCTGTTTTATCTTGAGAACACAGAATCTGTTTTCACTCTATTTTCCTTTGACTGGCTGTATTTCCCCCCAAAAAAAACCCTCACAAACTCAGCACCCTGCTGAATAACTGAACTCTTCTGGAGCAGTTGGCATATAATTTATAAATGAAGAATAGGAACATCTCAGCAGCACGGTAGTAATCACTATTTCCACTGGGGCCGTGACTTAAAAATGCTGGGTTTGTATTTGTACACCCACATCTTTCCTTCATTTCTGCTACCGATGCTAATCAAAAAGTATTATTCAGAGCTCATAAAAATATATCTAAAGTACTAGTCATGGCCAATTTATTACGTACTGCCTTTTGACTTCGATTTTCTCTCTTAGGTGACGGCTCTGCTCAAGAGGAAATCTCTGACAGACATACAATTCCTTCTGTCCCTATCCCCAGTAATTTTGAACATGATTTTGAGAAAACTGGTGTGAAGGAGGTCAGAATTAGCTTCTATTTATACCTCTGAGGTTTTTGGTGTAGTTGAATAGGCACAAAACATATTTTTACTGACTATCAATTCAAATACAGGCAGGATTTCCCTTAGCAGAGGCACTGGAATATTAGCCATAAGCAGTCCTACATAAACCTCTCTGAAAATCCCTGGCACTACTTAGATGCTTTCTGTGTAGCTCATTATTCACAATTCGGGTGATGTGCCAGCAATACTGCAGAGGAAGGAAGCCCCCTTCACAACATTTATGCCACAGTGTTTAAACTGTGAGCTTAGGTTATGAGAGCTTAAGCTTAACATTTATCCACGTAGTGAGAGAAGGGAGGATTTACTAAGTGTTTTTTATCCTGTCTATTTAAGTTCCTTATCGTTCTCAGGAATAGTGTTGGGAATCCTAATTTCTGCAGTAAGAGAATTCTGCAGCAGCATGTTCTGCTGTCTCCTCCTCACAAACGCCTGAATAAAATTGTATTTTGATAATGCTTTCCTTGGCAAGTTAGCATGAAATAGTGCTTGATTTAGTGTGTCAAGGCTGATTCAATGGCATAATGAATAGTAAAATGTGAGACATCTATCTAAGAGAAAAAGTAATGTCAGATCTCTTCAATTTAATGCTTTCTTTTGGACACCAGTATCAGAGGCAAAGTTTTGTTTCCAAGGAGATGAGGATGAAGATCTTTAAAAAGAGATGATCTTAAAAAAAAATAAAAAAAAATTGCATGACTGAAAGCTTGCATTGATGGAGATTAGTTAAAAGATGAAATGCAGTCCATTAGAAGTGGGTTTTCAAAAAAATAATAAAATAAATACTTTATGGCTGGAAGACATCTAAGTAAAAGGGCAGTATGGGAGCAAGTTTAAGAATAGAAAGAGGAATAATAAGAAGATAAATGGTAGATGAGGTGTGACTCATTTGATGAAACTGATAAGAGATGGAAGTAGTCATTCAGATGATTATGGTTGTGGAGCATCTATAATGTGGGTGAGAATTACAAGTTTATGTGAGATGTGGAATTATGTTGCCTGCTGTATTCCGGAAAGGTGAGAGAAACAAGATGGGAGAGAAGCGAGAGGGAAACTGCATCCAGAAAGAAAGAGCAGTGTGGTAGAGCTGAAAACAATGAAATCAGCGGTTACCAATCCCGTTGTTAAACCTGAGAGAAGTGAAATTACTAGGATTTGATGAATGAATGGAGAGGATTAAAAAACTGTCCCAAGAGCAATGGACCAACTACACTATACTGCTGGAACATGTGCCCTATTACAGTGTTTCAAAAAAAGGATGAGCAGCACAGCATGCAGAATGAGAGCTCAGCCATGATACAGGAGAATTTGCTGGACCACCACCTGCTTTGCTGCCTCACCTTTACAACCAGCCCCGCCAACAGCAGCCTTATAACCAATGTTATGAATACCTGTTCACAAGATGAAAAGGAAATGAGCTATAAAGCAAGACAGAAATGATCCTTGAAACAAGTGTGTAGAGGAGACGCTTTGTAAAATTGGTAAAATTAAAGTTTTCCTCCTTCCTCTCCAGTCAATTTAATCCTCTTTTCCACTCCATTCTACCAAAAAAAGAAAAAAAAACAACCCAAAATCTACTCCATCCCTCAAAAAATCAACACAAAGCAAAATTTTAGTGCTAAATAAATTAAAACCATAAAGCAAATCAGGAAATCTTGATCCAGGTCACGGTAAGTGAAAATATGAGAAACGTACTCTTCCACTCAAAATTTTGTCTGAGACTTACCTCATAAGCAGATAGAGTTGGCTATATTTCAGTGCCATTGGACTGTTTTTTTCCCCACTTTCTGTTTGTGGGAATTATTTTTCAAAAAAGTAAGAGTAAATCCAGCTTTAGAAGCTACAGTACTTTCACTGGTCGGGATCTCCAAATGCCCCCTTGCTGCAGGAAGCAGAACACTGACTGCCAACATCTAATAAAAAACCCACATTTGAGAGTGTCCCCACAGTCTTTGACAGTCGGGTCTTTCTTATTTTCTCTTTATTTGAATATCTGAATTCTCCTTTGCTGGAATGCTTTGCTAATGATTTAGAAGAAAAAGCTCAGTGTTAGCCATCTTTCTATGAGTTAAGCTTTCAGGAAATCCAGTTTTAATAAAAGACGGTAGGATATGAACACATTAGATTGGGCTGTTTACTCACTCCAGTTACTTGTTGACATATGCAATTTTAATAAAGCTATTGCCATGATAAACAGATGTTGTTAGCATGCAGGTGTATCTGAAATCCCAAAATTCTTTGAGAAAAATTCCTAAATATATTTGAAAATATAGCGGATAAAAATCTTATGTGGTTTTTTTTAATTGATATAAATGAATATTTTAACTTGAGTTAAAAAACATTTTTCATCAAGACAAAAGTTTTTGCAATTATTTTTTCTTATTGTCACTACCACCCTATTCTTTCCCAAACCCTTTAGTAGTCTGAAGTTATATACAGAATTTATAGGCATAAGGCTGTATGAAATAAGAAACTTAAGTACCTACAATATTTGTTCTAATGTGTTTCATTTATATTCTGCCTAGGATAAATTACATATTTGATTCAGTGACCAAGCTTCCTTATTTTCAATATTAATGTTCTGGTTATGGAAAAAAAATGTATTTTTAACTCCAGCTGGTGGTGGGGGAGGGGGGTTTCCAAAAGAACTCATTCAGCCAGGTCAATTTGAGAGAGCTGATATGCATAAATTACTTCACTGAGTTAGTTAATAGATAGAAGCCTATACATGTTGTAGCTGTGCTTCCATTGTTTCTGAAAACAATATGAATCAATTTCAATTCATTTGCATCCAAATGCCCTAAATGCTGAAACGTGGAAGACAATGAGATGCCCATCATCCGCTCTGACTAATGGCCTGTCCAAGTGCAATTCTCAGGAGCAGAGGATATGCCGAGCTCTACTTCCACTGGAACAATTATGAATATTGCAAGAGAAAAAATGGGGAACAGAAATAGGATGAAACTTAGAGATATTCCTGCTGTGTGTTCTTAGCCCAGCTTTTGACTAATTCGTTACTATGTTCAGTTGTACATTTCCTTAAAGAGATGCATCCATTGCTTGAAACCAATAACCATTTAAGAACTTTTTCCTACTGTGGTAGACTTCCAGGTATATCCCACTTAAACTTGTATTGAGCTTACTTTCTTAAATTTCTTTCATTTGTTTCAAAAAAAGTGATTGAGACAACACTGGAAAAAACCCAACTATTTGCGGTATTTTTTTAATCCTTTTAACAATGTTTGTTTCCATCAGGCTGGGAGTCTAATCTGAAGAAACTAAGCATATATCTATGTATCAAAGTGCTGTGTCATGGGTAGCATCCCTGGTGGCTTGAGCATCAGAAACATTATAGCTATGGTACCTTAAAAAGAAACCCAGTGTAATTTATTGTATCAGTTCTCATATCTCCGCTAATTCTTCTGCAGCAATTTGTGTCTTGAGATGGCATTGCACTGTATAATACACTGTCCCTGGTTGCAAGGGAGAGATCTACCCAAAATTCTATGTTTAATTATCAAAAGTGAACATGGAAAAAAATTTTAGCACAGCACAGCTGCTGCAGTAGAAAGGGTGCTTTTGCTCATGTTTAAGGCAAACATATAGCTCTGGTTTAGGTTCAATCACTTTATAATGCTGAAAAAAAGAAAACATCAAATAAAAATAACATAGAGAAATGTGAATCTCCTATTTGAATGCACTTTCTGCAAACCTTGACATGAGCAAATTCAGCCTGCAATGAAAAAGAAAAATTCAACCCTGAAAATATATAATTACTTTCTCAAATATTAAATGACATGTCAAATCACCATCTGACAGTACTAACATGGAAATAGAGCTAACCAAAACCTTCAGAGCTCAGATTGCCATGACAATTTCCCATAACAAGAGTGGCAGAGACAGAGTGGCAGAAGAGTAACATGTCTTTTAGTGTTTCCTTTGTGATAGTGCACAAAACCTAAAGTCAATATACCATCAAAGGAATTATTTTGCAACTTATCACCAAAGTGCATTCTTTAAAAGACAAATTCATTGAAAGATGTAGGTGGTAAAGAGTAGCTCAAATATGATAGGAAATTTTGCTTTTATACAAATTGTCCCTTAAATGAGGTAGTCGCATAATTTTGCTTCTACTAGATTTAGTGACAATTTTGCTAAGGACTTGGCTGTGAATAGAACAAAGCCTGTTATTAATCACAAGTAACTGCAGAATGAGAAATTAGGGCACTGGAAGACATTCTAAAGAATCTTCCTAATATAGTGTAAGTTCCCAGACACACCCATTTTTACCTTGTGTTCAATGTTACTGTCTCCGCAGAAGAGTTAACAAAATGCTTCAGTAGACAGTCTTGCAGCTTGCCTGAAGTTCGCCTTTCCAGCAATGTACGCGAAGCAATTGATTTTGGGAGGTGTGGGTGCGGAGATAAAACGTGTTCCGCTTCACTCCTGTGGGCAGGCATGCTCCGGCAGAGAGAGAGGTAGAGAAAGGAAGGGAAGACAGCAACATCTTTTAAAACACTGAAGATACTAAGTCTATGAATGTTAATAATGTATAAATGTATAAATGTTAATGTCCTTAAATGTCTAACGTGGAGCTTGCACTTCAGGTATTCATACATGAAGAGAATTTATCTTTTTTTCCTTTCCCCATCTAATTTTATCACAAAGAATTGATTTTTGATTTTTATTTGCTGATAAGCTTTGAATGGTGACAAAGAATTTACACAAAGAAAGAGAAACTATTTGGTGTTCAGGGGNGGGGGTTTTTATGTGTGTCCGTCCATGGGCCTCTACCATGTTTTCTATGCAACTTGGAAAGAATTTCAGCATAGCTTCAGATGTCTCTTTCTCTCTCACACACACTAATTTTCCCCTGTGCTTCAAGCTCAGTTTGTAAAGCTTTGCTTTGTATTTAATCCATTAAATTCCATATTGCTCACATATATTAAATTCCTTGGACAATGGTATACTTTTCAGAGGTGGACAATATTAAGTTTGAGTGGACTGTGGGTTTGTGTATTTAAACATATGTAGGTGACTAAAGCCAGACATACTTTAAAGTGAAAGGCTACAACTTTAGCTCAGCATGCTAGGCACTGCTGTCTTGCTAGTATGGCTTCACAAACTTTCTTGCCCATCAAAAGTTAAAGTAAATTCTCTACACTTGCACATAGGGTTGAGGTGAATTTTTGCAGTCTGTTTCCTCTCTCAAGCTTTGTTGACAAAGAAAGAAGTAAATCTGAAGTGGCGCAAGCAAAATATCAGTTTCTGAGTGTTCATGCATTCTAACTTCCTAGCCAATAGCTCTGTTGAACTTTTAAATATCTAAAATTAAATCTAACTTTACACCTCCATGATACTTTGCAGAAGGCCAGCCTCTTTCATCAGCTGGGGATGGGGAAAAAAGAGAGTTCAAACACAGACAATGATCAGAGACAATGCAATCTAATAAACAACTTTGGACTGCAGGGAAAGAGGTTTGAGAGAACCAGAGCTTCCCAGCACCCCCCAAGACAAAACTGGTGCACAGGTTCAGATTAACAAAGGGAGGAGGGAGGAGGGGAACAGTCACTTTTGGTCAGTGATAAGAGGATGGAACATCCCTTCTGTTACTGAGCTTGTCCTCTTTTTTTTCTTTCCATGGATTGTCATCACTATCAATCCAGCTGTTTCCCACTACCAACTGACTAGGTTTTTCAAGGAGGGCCTGCCTGTGAAGTCAAAAGGTTTCCCTATTCCTGTACCCATGGAATTCATCAAGTGTTTATTTTTTGATAAAACGTTGATTGTTAATGTATCAAATTTTAAAAAAGGAAACAGCAATTTCATAGTTATTTCCACCTTTTCTTTTCCCCTTTCTGCACCACACCCCCATACTTTAACAAGCTAATTTTGTGTAACTCGTTGCACGTCACTGACTTCCCCAGAAGAAAGGAGATCCTTATTTTCTTGCTTTTTCTGAATGCTTTGACCTCCCATTGATTCTATATGCACAAGGAATCCTACGTGCTAGCACCTTTCGTACCACATCCTGCAACCAACTCTGGAGCACGAGGGTGTTAGGATGCTGTGCTAAGGGGTGCTGGGAAGGAGGTGAGTAGGAAGCAATGAGAAGAAACATTATTTTAGTACCAGACACACAGAAGTCAAGTGTCCCCAGAGAATCGTTCTGTTCTACAGACTAGGGACGGATGAAGCCGCAGGCACATTGCACTGTTGTTCCAAAGATTTCTGCATCAGGTACAGCTGATGTTGCAGGTTTCTAGTGTAGTTAAAAGCTGTTCCTGCTTACTTGTTCTGGCCCACATACGGTTTGCAAGCTGCACCATCTCTAATGTCCTGCTATTAAAAAAGTAGTCCGCTCAATAAAGAGGTAAAACTATTATTGGAAATAGTCTAGGTTGATCTTATGTCTCACTGCTATTATTGGTGACTCAGAATGGAGCAGTAATAGCAATGATGGTCTAATGTCCCTCCTCAAACAGAAACGTGGCACTTTGATGATTGTGTCAAATTTACTTTTCCATACCCATACAATAAACTGCAAAAGTGAGATCTGAGATCGCACTCCTACGGTGTCCACCTTTAGTTTGCACAGGGTTGTTTTCTTTCCTTATGGAAATGATTCTTCATAAAGCAACTGCAAACTGCTGCCAGGTCCATGTGGTAATGTGCATAGCAGCAAACCATCAAATACTTACATCAAAGGAAGTAATGAGAACAAGCTTAGTAATTGGACTGGCCTGAGTAGAAAGGTTCTAGCAAAATTTTGAAATGCCATTTCAATTTGCTGTAGCTCTGTATCATGCTCACCAGCATTCCTTCTGCAATTGGATTTTATTCAGTGTAATTGCTAGGGGGCATCCAGACTTACTAGTGAGGTAAGCATTTGTGACAGTGTTAGAGAATGTGATAATGGTAATGATCATCTATACATGGAAAGTTGGACATCAGTTGTAGTGATCTAAAGATGTGTGCATAAGTAAGATTCAGAGCTAAAGGATTTTTTATTTTTTTTATTAACGAAAGCTTCTACCTTTTCTTTTTTTTTTTTTTTTTTTTTTTCCTTAGTTTTAGCAAATACCATGGCTGTTATTATTTGTATGGCTGCTTTGTAAAAGCTAAATTGGAAGAATTTTTAAGATAGAAATTAAAATCTACTGATTTCATAATGCGACAAATGGTTGTATAGAGAAATCATATGTGGTCTTGGCAGAGATTGTTATTGAATTTAGCAGAAATTAACTGTTTATTGAACCAATGAGTAAAATGTTTCTTTGCTGTTATCACTTGTTAATCTCCCATTATTATCTTACTAAATGGTGTTTTAATAACCTTATATGTGGAATGCTAAATTCCCAAATTTGTTGCTGAAAAATGAAAAGCAAAGAAATACAGAAAAGAAAGGACATGAGAAGAGAAAAGCACAGGACTAAAGGAATAGGAATCAAAAAGAAAGTAGAAAGGCAGTGATAACAATCAAGAGACATAAGTCATAAGCAAATCTAATTTCTGAAAGAATAGCCATATTGCTGAAATCTTCCAGTTAGGAATGCATGAGGCTGACATCCCAGCAGCTTAAAGAAATAATCTGAAACTTAGAAGCTGTTGTTTAATATATTTAACAATAAGATGAATTTCTTAGATGTTCAATATAAACCGCATTCCCCAGTCTGCTCGCATAACTATTGGAAGGTGCTGCATGCCTGTAATTCAAACCAGCTTTTTAATGCTGCATTTCCACTGGCAGAAAGGCCAGAGAGTAGGGGTGAAAAGCTGAAAACTTCAGCTTGGGGCTCAATGGTGGGTACAGCCCAGGCAGGTACTGAGCGCTAGTCCCACCGTCTGATACTGCTTCTCTGCAGGGCCCGGGGCAAGTCACTTAGACCAGAGATTTAAAAGCATCTGTGGAGGTGCCTCACCCCTGATCTGGGTTTCTTCTGTCTACCTGAACACAGAGGTAAATAGTAATACTCTTCTTCATATACCTGTAGTAAGAACTAATAGCTAATACTGATAGAGTGTTTAAAAATACCAAATTCTTAAAGCTGATTTCTTGTATGGGCTGATCACTGTTTTAGTCTTTCATGTACGAGTTCACTGCCAGCTCACAGATTTGTGTAGCTCTAGGCAAAATGGAAAACATCTGCCCCTCATACATCTGCGGTCACCCAGAAAATGACAGTCAAAAGACATTTAGTTGTCTCTACTACCTTTGTCATGGCCAGCCATATATATATTTTATCTTGTAAGATACATCCAACTTTATGCTGAACTCCTTCAGACTGATTTTTTCCCCTCCTTTCTGTGGATATATGAAGTACAGGAAAAGGCTCCTGCACTGTCTTTTCAAATTCGTGTTCTCCGCAATGAAAGCAGCAGTGTGATTTTCTTAAAGGCAGAGAAAGGAACACCTGAAATCACATGTGTCCTCACGTATCGTGAGTAAGATTGGAAAAAACTGAGAAACAGAAATAAGGAGGCAGAATGCTGGAGGGAATGAAGCTCTCAAAGATACAAGTTCAGAAAGAAATTAAATTCATAGACACCACAGAAAAGGGGACAAGACTGGAACTAATAGCTGTTAGGCTCCTTGATAGTTATCAGAGGGGGGGGAAAAAAGGAATAGAAGAGAGAAAACATATTACAGCAAGACAAGAGCAGTGTATTAGAGAAACTAATTGGAAAATGCAGAGCAACTTTGATACTATTGCAAAGCAGAAGAGAGGGGCCTGAGGCACAACATTCAGATTTGATCTAAAATCCCTCTTTTCATGCTTGCTTCCCAAAATGGCTATTCAGGAAGTAAATTCATGATGTGCATAATTTCTACCTGTATTTTTTATCTAGAATATTGTTTGCAAACGTCTTTGGACATCTCACACCTATGAAGGTTTGTTTGATTATATATAAACAAAATTTTAAATAAAAGAAGAATTTCAAAGTTAAGTTGATAAGATATACTAAATAATTTATTTTTCATAGTAAAGACTGAAATAGCGATAGGGATATTGAGAACTGCTAGCAACTATCCCAGAACAAATATTGTAAATATTGAAAAATTCATCTACAGTATAACTTAGACTACTTAAAAACCAAACCAAACCCCCAAACCCCAAACTTTCATATTTCAGGCAAAATTTTTCAAGCCTGCTAAAACCTAAACTTGTAAAAGGAGATGTACTTAGGCAATATTTAATTTCAAGATGTCCAATTTCCTTATAACACATGTAGGGAGAACTAAGCATTTTAAAAGGAGATAGATGCAAACTAGCTCAAAATCTCCAGCAGAAAATTCTGAGAAGAAAGTTATGTCCTTACATGTGTTGGTCTGAAATTGAATCTAAGGGTTGTGAATACTGAACTGAATCATGTCTTTTCTTGCAGAAAAAGAACATTTTCCTAATATCAAAATTCAAATCCCTGGTTTGCAGCAGAAACTGAAACCATTCGCTTCCAGAGAATTGAGAATTGTTGCAGATTATTCCAGATGCAGTCTAGAATGGTGGGAATTTTTTTTTATCTAGAGTAAATACTTTATCGAGGCAAAGGGCAGCTGAAGGCTATCAATAAATTTGGCAGAAGAGAAAGGATAAAATTCCTACTGAAGAAAAGTCTTGCACCATCTTGCTGTTGTATATAGGCCAATGTATGTGCATATGGACAGTGAAGAAACAATGTGGATGGAAGATGCTGATGTGAATTTAGGTGGTTGGAAGACACCAGGTAATTAACCAGACTGTTTTAACAGGCCAGAGAAATCCCCTGAACTGAAAACAGACAAATGACAGATGAGCATTAGGTCTTCTTTCCCTGACCATAGTCTCCATTAAATGTTTGCTTATGGTTGTTTTTTGGGGACAGAATACTGACATAGATGAACCGTTCAGCTAAACCAATAAAGATAGTATGATTTTGAAAGAGATTTGAAAAATATGACTATGTTGCATATAGTTACAGGAATCAAACTCAAGGGTGGCAGCCTTGCAGACAAAATTCAGTGGCAGATGGCAGGAAGGAATTTGTCCTGCCTAAACTCTGCTGAGGATTTTCTGCTGACCCTTTTTTCCTTGTGTAACTCTCAAATTGTTTTTTTCTACAAGAAATTAAGTAGAAATAGGACTAATACATTGGGCTTATCTGCTTCAGAACCTGAGCAATTCATAAGTGAAAGCCTCTCTTCAAAAGTGTATGGCTACTTCATCAGAAAATTACTTTAACTCAGCTTACTTACTCAATGCACAGCCTTCTTCTACTGCTTTTTTGGGGGACTGGATAATTGAATGGAAGTTTCTTCCTCATTTTCTTTTATTTCCAGGTTTTGGACGTCTGGATGTCCCTCAGATCTTCCCTCTACTCCCAGGACCATTCCAGCTCTTGCTTAAACATGAATTGAGTTTTCTGAAGATCAAAGTGTAGGACTCATTCGATATGCCTGTAGCAAAAGGCATACAGATTTCATTCTTATTTAAAATATGCAGGCTTGTGCATGATTACTTAGCATCTAATGTGAAGTGTTTGCATCGGTACGGAGAAGTATGTACATGTAAGGTTTCTAAACAATGTTTCTTTTTTTGAAAAAGGTTTGTTTTAGGGTAGAACTCCAATCATTTACTGTTAGTGTTTATGAAATTTCAGTTAGAATATTCATCCTGCTTGTAATGCCACGAGCTTCGGGGGATAATTTGCATTGGTCCTTCTATATCCATTTATTTATGTTTTGCTCCTGAAGAAATCTTCAAGACAGGAAGTAATAAGTTTCTTCATGAAGGCAGAAAACAAAGTGGATTAAGAAGTGAAATTTCATCTGTTACAAAATGCCTCTAAAATCTACCTTTGCCTTTCAGTGGTATAAAACAGAATCTTTTCTTTCTTTCTTTCTTTCTTTCTTTCTTTCTTTCTTTCTTTCTTTCTTTCTTTCTTTCTTTCTTTCTTTCTTTCTTTCTTTCTTTCTTTCTTTCTTTCTTTCTTTCTTTCTTTCTTTCTTTCTTTCTTTCTTTCTTTCTTTCTTTCTTTCTTTTTCTTCTGTTCCAGTCAAGTTTCATTTGTTAAATTTGAGAAACGACAGCATTCTACAAGATATTAAATCAGGTTTAGATTTTTAATTATTGAACTAATTTTAACTAGTGTTTTATTATCTTGTGTTACGCTTCTTTGGGGGAAAAAATAGTGATGTTCCAAATTGCCATAACAACAGGCTGCACTCCTTAAAACAAGATAAGCTGTGTGTCAAAGTAAAACTGTTGCCATGGTAACTGGTTGCATATTTAAAGTGCAGCAGCCTGGTTTAATCAGTCAAATTGGCCCTTTTCAAAACATCAACTGCATAGGCATTCTTCTAGCAGAAACAGTGGAAAGAGGAAAATGTAACAGTTAATAAAAAAATAAGATCTCCCCTTTATGTTCTTTTCCTGAGTGATAGCTTTTGATTTGGAAAGGTCACTGATTCTGCTGCTTTCTCGCAAGAGTGCAAATACTGGATCCTGTCTTTTTTCTCAGGATTCTCAGAAATTCTTCTCAGTTGTTCATTATATGCTTCCCCTAAGCATCTAGCCATGTAGTGGCAAGTTCATAAAACAGGCTAGTGACAATAATACATATTTCTAACCTCTCTGTTTGGGAAGACTTAAAAAATGGCAGGTGAACTTAAATCAATCCCTTAAATTGGTATCTGCCATTTTTATGAACTTCATGATTAGATCGTCAAGGCTAAAAGCTGTTTCATCCCTTTTTAAATTATTTTTCTCTTTTTTTGTTTTTGGTTTTCAGTTTTTTTTATATATATATATAAATATTTATGCACTGAAAATAAGATTGTTTCTCTGTGGGACTTTTTAAAAAAATTATTTCAATTATTAAACTGTTTTTATCTCAAAAGAAAAAAGAAAAAAGAAAAAGGAAAAGAAAAAAGAGCTTTTAGGTATAGATGTCTCTTGTATTGTGTCATGTCAGATTCCTGTCCTTTTGGCCCTAAAAATCGATGAACCATCAAGAAAGTGACATTTAAGTGTTAGAAGAATGCAGAAAAGCAGAAAATGTAGCATTTGAAAGGCTACACATGCAACCCACAATCACTATAAGGTTCTTTTGAGGTACTAGTTGATACGACAGAAGGCGAATAGGGTACATTACCTGTACGCTGCTATTGCACAAATCCTAGCGAACCTCCCCACGTCTCTAGGAAGTGCTGTTAACCTACCTTTCCTAATAAGGATCTTAAGTCAGAGACTCTCAGTCTCAGTGGTATAGCTGCTTGTCCTATTTCTTTTTTAGCCTAGAGAACATAGTGGTTGCATACAGAAAAAAAACAGATTCTGCAGATTTGGAATGGTTTCCTTCTTCTCATGAACTGCCTGTCAGTGCTGCACTAGGAACTGCAGCAAAACTCTTAGAATGAAAATGGTCTCTTTTAAAAAACAATTATTAGACTAAGTAGAATTTCACAGATGTCTTATTGCTTTTTCAGGAAAAGTTAAAAAAAAATCTATGAAATTTGAAGCATTACATTCTTTTTGCATTCCCCACCAAGAAAATATATACTGTTTCTATTATGTTATTGTTCTTTCTACTGGTTCTATGAAGCCTTACTGAAAAAGAAAAAGCAGGATTTCATAGAGGCTTTACCATTTCCTGATGTAGTATCTCTGTGTAAGATAGTACATAGCCTGGTGAAAAATGAGGAAATCTTCCTCAAAAAGATGCTGAAAAGTTATTAGTTTCTAACACAGAACAAATGCAGAAAACAACTAATACAATTACGGAAAAAGTTTGGTTGTACTTTACGCTTGCATATCTTATTGCTACTGTGTTATGATTATTTGAGGGTGACACCACAACTGAGACTTTCAGAAATTAAATATAGCTATCTGCTCTATTTTCTAAATGGCTGTCAAAACATTTTTTTTTTCCTGCTCATAGCGATAAGCCTCCCTTTCTGCAGGTTTTATAGTGCTACTGAGGCACTGTTTTGTTATTGATGTATGAGGGAAGATGCTAATGCTAGCTGGCCAAAGATAAATTCAAAATACCAGAGTTAATCATCAGTTTATGATCGGCCCTAAGGTCATTGATTCAGACTTGGAAGGTGTTGGAGTGACATGGTCAGGAATCCTTTTCCCCCGACTGCAAAGCGTGTTCTTCTATCCACTCGCCTGAGTGACCATCAGCTTTAGAGTTTGAGTGAATCATAGAATCATCTAGGTTGCAAAAGACCTTTAAGATCATCAAGTCCAACTGCTAACTTAACCTTGCCATCCCACCACTAAACCATGTCCTTAAGCACCTCATCTATCCTTCTTTTAAATACCTCCAGGGACAGGGACTCAACCACCTCCCTGGGCAGCCCATTCCAGAGCCTGACAACCCTTTCTGTGAAGAAGTTTTTCCTAATGTCTAACCTAAACCTGCCCTGGTGCAACTTTAGACCATTCCCCCTGGTCCTATCGTTCCCCCTGGTCCTATCGAATCACATCACCCTCTGCCGCACCACAGCAGGTGTCAGGGCCTGTGGGTTGGCCTTCTCGTTGAAGGAGAAATTGGGCAAAAAGTCAAACTTTTTAAACTTTTTTTTGGTAAGGGCAACATAGCTACAGCAGCCTGTAAAGCAAAGTAGTTACCGCAGCATGAAAATAGCTGCTCTCAAGAATCCTGGTCCCAAATACTACTTCTCTACTGCAGGAAGCAGATGGTTTCTGAAAGCTGACTTGGAAGATATTTTTATACCACAGCCAAGATACAAGTACAACTTATGAAGACAACGAGTGAATCTGCAGCAATAGAGAGCTCAATGCAGGCTGCGGTCTGTGGGAGGGATCCTTGGCGAAGACGCACACAGGTATTTTATCTGAAGCTTTATGCCACAGATAATTTACCTGAAGCTGAACGTCACCCCACACTGTCCTTGCATTACTCCTGAAGCAGAAATCTGAAACTAGTTTGGAAGTGTTGAAATTAACAGAGGCATCCTTTAGCTGCGGTGTAAATACCATCTCAAGATGGAAAACAAATTCGCCTGCTGATTGCCCTAGCGTTCCCAAACAAAGAGAAGGACCAAGACCAGTACTGCAGCATTTCATCAGACTGAATGCTGCTCAAGTGTGACCATTTTTAAGCTACAAATAAAAGACAAAACTCCTCAGCATGCTGTCCATAAACATAGGTGTGGAAGGCAATCTGGGAACTGCAGCCAGGCACCTCACCCAAGCCACCAAGGCTTGTTCCATGGTGAGCAGCTAAGAGCTGTCCACACATTCATGGGAAGATACATGTCCTCAGGAAGGGTGTCCTGGAGAGGTGCCCACTGCTACAATGAGTGCAAAAATGGTTGGTGTGGTCTGGGCCTCTAGGGTAGCTGGTGCCAGTTAAGGGAGGGCATCTCCCTTGAGACGTTTAATGGGGATCCCATCTCACGCCTAGGTGACCACAGCACTGTCATTTGTATTACAACGTGTGTCCCTCCTCTATGGAGCTCCAGCCTAGAGCCTGCGTGGGCAGCCCTGTCCCACTGGTGGCCATGGGGAAAGGGCCAGGGCCGACCCCCAGAGCTGCAATGGCCCCTGCCAGGCGAGGTCCACTGCCTCGGCTCACGCTCATTGCCCACGTCGTTTTGTCCTGGGCACGTTCCCATCTGCAGGTATTTATGTGTTTACCTTGTTCATAGTTAAATGGAAAAGGTTAAATAACACTTCAGTCTGACATTTAGTGTATGCTACTCTTTTTGTATTTACATATTGAAATAATATTGCTGTACTGGCAGTATGGAAATTTTTACTGATGTGAGCAGATACACATATTTGGGCTTCAACTTTTATATTTTCCCAGATTTGTATTTCGACAAAATGAGCTCTCGCTCACACAAAAGGACCTTTGTTATTAGTGTTCTGTTCAAGTCTCAATTAGCAGCTGAGCTTTGAAAAAATAACAAGCAAAGAAGTCCAGCCTTTGTAGCAGTTTTCTTTGAGCCAAAGACAGAAGCGGCTGTAAGTGACACTGTGTTTCTCTTACTGACAGCAGTCTGGTCTGCTTCTCCTAAGGTGCCTGCTGCATGAGGACTGGCTTACAACTAAGCCTGCTAGTTCCAGCTGGGGCTTCTTCTCTGCTGGTTTACCAAACAGCAGCCACAGGTGGGCAGGTAGGACCTGGTTCTTGTCATGGCCATCTTGTGTTCCTCCAGCTGCAACTTCCAGTCCCAAGAGAGCCTGGCCTGGGACTGCTGCAGTGGGTAATCATCTTCATGGCATGTGTTTGAAGGTGCTTTCTGCTGCTCTGTGCACTGTTGCACAGTATAGTAGCATTTTCTTGGTTTGCTTATTTATTTATTTATTTACTTTTTAACCTCTAGTAATGTTCAAATCTCTCCCTATAACTCAAAGCCATTTGTTTGGGATGAGCATGTGATTTCAATGTTTCACTTTAATTTGCTGTAGTATTTGCTCTTCCCAAATGTAGCTGTTGCATGTTCCCTCTTCACACCACACATACTTTTATCTTCTCACACATACTAGTTACTAGTAGCAGCTAGGAATAAAAAGAGAAGTGTCAGTCTCAACACAAATGATTGGTATGACTTGTACAGATTGCTGCTGCATGGCATCCTTCTCATTGCAAGCCTACAGACATTACTACAGGTAAGGAAGAATTCTGTGTAGCCCGTGCACAAAAATGATCCGCATACAAGGAGGAGCTTGTGCATTTGTTGTGGCAGACCTAGCATAAGTCAATAGAGAAATAAAATAGAAATATACTGTGCACTCCCAAATTCACTTCAAAATCCTGGTCTCCTGAAGGCAGACAGCACCATTTGTTCTGAGTAAGACACTCTGCTAGCTAGAAGAATACATGCCATTAAACCTGGCATGCAATGTTTAACATCACTACAATTTCAGAATAAATTCAGCTGCAGTACTTTTCCTCCTCCTCTTTTGCTCTTTCCCTTGGGCATTAATTAAATACAGCATTCACAAGCACGGCCCCTTTAGGAATGATTGTTCTTTACATATTACAAATCTCAAGCTGTGAATGCATGGGATAGTTATATTAATTTCTAATCATCATTTTTAACACGGAGCAGCTGGGCTGCATCTAGCCAGCAATAGATATCTGTAGGAATTTAAATACTTTTGTCCATTAGCATGCAAATGCAGAACCAAATAGAATCTTATTGCTAGAATAGTGAATTTTATTTTTTAGAAAATATATGAGTAATCATAAGAAACTCAAAATTAGGCCATACTCCTCCTGGAGACAATCGTTTATCATTTATACTGAAAAATGAATGCCTCAGATGTTCATATAAATGCATGTGAAAAGTTCACATGCTATAAAAAGATACATCCAAATGTGCCTGAAAAGCATATAAAAGGTGGGAAATCCATCAGAAATATATAACATCTCTGTCAGAATGTGACTAGATTACAAATCCCAAAGAAAGAAAACATTTTACTTCTGTAAAAAGAAACTACATATGCAATATAGTTTGCATTTTATATTGTGTATGTTTATTCTCAAACTGAATTGCCTTGCTTGTGCCTCCTTCATTATTTTGCCTTCACTGGTGCTTGAAAGCACATTGTTTATTTAGGAAAAAGCATACCCCTTATGTGAGTAAATTCTGCTACAATCAGTCCTTGACCTAGATTCCCACAGTTCTCAGAAATTATGTTTCTGAAGTTGTTCGGAGACTCCATTTTATAAGAGAGTGAATTCTTGGAATGTGGTATTTAGTCAAAGCTCAGTGTGTGAATCAAAATTGGACAAAACTCATATTGTTCTACTCTCAAAAGCCATTTTTACCATGTTCAATAATTACTTCACAGCTGGCTTTAATAAAATGTGTGTTGGAAGGGATCCAGGTTCATGCAATATTTAAATACATGTTTAGCTGGAAAATAAAATGCATTATTGCAATCTGATTTTTAAGCTGGTAGTCATGAGACAGATGATTTTTAGTGCAGCAATAGAGAGCTCAATGAAACACATTGTAAGCATCGAAATAACATAATGCAGTTCAAGTACAAAGAAAAATCCAATAGGTGGAACTGAAGACTCAGAGCTAATTTGTAGTCATGTTTTTTTTTAAATATTCAGAAAAAGAATACTTGGTATTATGTAAAGAAAAGGGGAAGATAGGAGCATTGTTTACCAACACCCAGTCCCAATAATTAGGGAGAAAGATTACTTAGAATAATATTCTAGTGCAAGGTAATAATTTCTGTTCTTTTTCCAGTGTTATGACCAAATTATGAACGAGATAGGTGCATGGTCAGGCTCAGAGATTAGGTGTGCATGAAGTTCCAGGTCAGGACAGTTCTTGAGCCAAGATTAAAAACTCAGGAGAGTAGGAAATACAACAGTCCAAAGGAAGGCCAGATGGCAGCCAAAAATTGGAGGAAGGGTTAGCATTTCATTGTGTCTGTACCTACCATGTCTAGTGCTAAGATTTTAGGCTAAAACCAGAAATATGACACAGGAAAAGAGCATCTAGTGCAGGGAAGAAATTAAGTTCTGCAAATCGGGAGCCACTTTCAATATGGAAATAGCAAGATGTGGATCCACAGAAAGGAAAAATAAGAAAGCAGAAGTCTGGTTCTCAAAGTGTTGAGAGGCTGACATGAGTTCAATTAGGTCTTTCAGTGTACAGGCATCTATTTCCTCAGCACCATGCCTCACAGGAGCAAGTGAAAGTGTAAAGCACCCATAATGTATCTGTGTTGTATGGTTCAAGAAAAATACCTAAATTCTATCATGTTTTTAGCTAATGTAAAAGTTTGAATACATAAATTTCATTTTGTGGATAAGACTTATGACACTGTATTGGCTAAGGGAAAATGATATGAATATCCTTGATTGCGATATTGGGATTTCTTAATTGAGAGAACAGTGTTTGTTAGTAACACTTGCCTTCTGAAGATAATGTTAGATTGTTAGTTGTGTTTTGTTAGTAGTAGTCAGAAAGCATCTGTAGCCAAATATAACTCGATTTTTATTTGCACTTGGCCTGACAGATGCAATGTTCACATAGAGGAGGACCAAACTGCAGAGAGTTTAGTACCATGTGCAGCATCTACAGATGTATTGGGAATGTCTGCTTGTGTAAACACAGATGCTATTTTGCAAAAGTTTCTAGTTAGCTGCTGGATAATGACTTAGATTCCCCACCCCCCACTTAAGAGCTGCACAAGGTTCGATCTACAGTATTGGGAAAGACATTTGAACAAACACGTAACAATGGAGAACTCCTTACTCTGGAATTTTTCTCCCCCCCTATTTTTGCCACAATGCTCTTCTGTGAGATAACATGCATAGTAATAAAAAGAGGTAACCGGCATCTTTTTGTTTAGAAGAAATTTCTTTGAAACATGTTCATTGAATGTGATATGTTGCAGAGATACAGTGGTTTCAGTAAAATTTTCACTAAGAAGGATTTTTTTTTAAATCCTGAGCCTTCTGGTAGCTTTTAATGTTTCAGAAAATGGAAAAAAGTGTGAGAGCAAAGAAACAAAGAAAAGAATGGGCAAACTTGATAACTCAGTTCTTCACAAATATTTTAGCACATCTTTGATACTGTATTAAAAAGTATTGCCTTGCATTCTAATACAGATCAAAAGCAGAAAGAAAAATGTCCAAACTTGCCATGATATCTTCCACAGAGCTTTAGCGTTAAGCATACTTGAAATAGCTGGTTTATTCATCTCTCTGTGGAGAGTAAGAGGAACAGATTGCTATCAGGGAATTTAAAGGAATTCTCATATTTGGGATCAAATTACATGTATAACTACTAAGGAAATACAGACTATGGTCTCTGAAATCAGAATCAAGTCATGAACTAGAACAGTGAGCATGAATTTTATTTCTCACATACATGCAACTTGCTCTTTTTAATGATTGACTGTAGATATTTTCAAGATGAGTGGTTGATTGTGTATTAAAAAGTTCAACTTTGTTGATAGTCTTTGTGAAGACAGTATGATTGGCAAGAATGGTTTCAAAGGGAAATCTTCTGGTGGTGGAAACATGGCAGTTAAAAACATACATGAAATGATCTCTATGATCTATATTTGAATTTTTAAAACTTCAAAATTCGTGATCATTTGACAAAATGGCTATCAGCTGTTTTATTTTATCTGGTAATTTATTAACACCATTTAGTTTACAGCAACTTAGAACCCTGTTCTGCCAATAAGAAAAAGCAAACAAGACCTTTACTGATCTGTGATAGGAATTGCATAATTTTTCTGGCACTATAGATGTACTGAAACCAGAAGAGTTAGGCCATTACAGAAATATCCCTGTTGTAGTGGTTAGGAAGGGAATTTAAAAGCAAAGTAACTTGATCTGAAAACACACAGATAAAGATCATAGTAGCTTGAAATTCTTCACTGTTACTTCTTTGAATTTTTCAATAATTATTTAATTATTTTCACATGCACTATATTTCTAGTACAGGATAAACTTTTGTCAGGTTTGAGAAAATAAGCATGAGAAAATACGTCTCCCAGGGTCATGGCAGGTTATTTTTGTGTCATGTACACACGCTTTCTTACTTATGCAACTGATTAAATTTAAATATATAAGCACTTTGGCAGTAGTTAAACATGTATTCCCTTACAGGTTTCCTTAGTTTTTTGTTCTAAAAAATATAGGTTAACATAAGTAAGTTCTTGGGTACGGTTCACTGGACTTTTCAACCTGTTTCAGATCACTGTTTTTGCCAGCACTGTTTATCTTTCACTATTACTTATTCACCTATGTCTAAACTTCTTTTCTTAATTGTGATTATTAATTTCTTCAATGTTGATGATTTTATATAGTATTTTGAAAGGCACTATATGTTTTCATGAAGTAGTTCTCATTTTTTCCAATGGTTTTAATCTCAGCCCATTTCTACTGGCTGATAATATTTTACTGACCCAGACTAACAAAACCAAATAGAAAATTACTTTTCTTGATGTAATTTTGATGAAGTCAATTGACTCAAAGTACAGAAGAATTCTTATCCATGGCTTATCCATAAAGCCATACCATACCACCCTCTGAGTCAGGGTATGGTAAATAGCACTTTGTAGTCTTTCTTGTTCAGTCAGACTTTTATCCTTCAATGCTCAGAAAAAAAATATTATTCCATGTGTAATTAGATCACTCCTACATTCATCCACAGCACCTTTGCATATAGAGGTACCAGCTGCACTGCTTTAGAAAGGGTAAGTAGTAGTAGATCTAGGATACAAAAAAGCTTATTGCAATTGTTTCAGAAAGGCACACATGAGCTTACTAATTATTTATCTCCTTGACAATGTAATGAATCCTAGTATTGCTGTTCAGTCTTTCAAAGTAACTAGTATATTACTGTTACCATTTTTTCCAGGGTATACTCTTGTAGATGACTCTTTAAACTGATTGAATGAATTGAGTTCTGAAGTCAGAAGCTGATACTAAATCATTCTAATGAGGCTTCTTCTATTTGTCATAGAACATGACTATAAATGGAAAAAGAAAATTACCCCACATTTATATTTTGTTAAGTAGATATTGGGTTCTTAAGTATTCATCTGACATCACGGGCATGATTTCCATACACAAGTGTTAGGTGTTTTGCTCCTAATTTTTATCTGCCTCTCTGGTGTTCCTTAGAAAGTCACACATATCATGGGAAGATTAAAAAGCTTTTTCAGTGTCCAGATGCACTGCTATGTTTTGCAAATGCTCAATCTAGTTAGGGCACTTGCAGTCCTTGTAAAATAGAGGCAACTGTTTAACCAATTACTAGTCAAAGAAATACAGGTCATCTGTCGTTGAATAAAGCTCTGATGATGTCTTTTGAAGCAGTGTTCTGGGTAAGTACAGACATTCTTTTCAAGATGGGACCAGCAACTTAAAGTTTTGTGATCACTTTTGCCTTGTAGCTACATTCTCTAGCTATATTTTAGTAAATCATCATGGGCCTGTGTGATTAGATCACTAAATAATCTTATGATTGATATAAGGAAGCTGAAGAAGACAACAAAGAAAATCCTAACTGGAGACATATAATAATGATACAGTCATTTGATTTATAATCACATAAAAAAATCAGTCATTGATCAAAATCTAATACTTTTTGCTACACAAAACTGTCCTGACTAGAGACTAATAATATCATGGTCTTCAGAACTGCCAAGGTTTTTTTGGAGGGCAAGTTGGATCTTAACATAAGATTAAATATTTAGCACAAGTTGCATGTGTGCAGTCTAAGGGTCTTATGTCCTGTCTTCTCCTATATACTACCTCTTAGTCAGTACAGACCGAATTAGAGGCCCATCTTCAGAAGTTCAAAATACCAGTCTAGTTCATCCACTTCTTAGGCTTCCAAACAAACACATGTTCTTGCCAACTTATTTTAGAAGGAACTCTACACAAAAATGCTCAGTGATATCTTGACCTCTCTGAAAACACTGCCTAAAACAAAAGTTGTAGTAGGACCCAGGCAAGTTCCTGGACGTCTGACTTTAAGAACTGTTCAGGTTCTTTTTAGGCCTAATGATTTAGTCTTTTGGCAAAAACAGATGCCCAGGCTCGGAGATGACCCAGAAAAGGTAGTCCACACTATTTGAGGTATCCTCAGAGCATATGGTGCAACTTGGGCAGACGCTCAACAATCATTTGAATCAGTGTTTAACCTGGGCAGATGCCCAACAATTATTTGAATCAGTGTTTACCCCAAAAGGATGTATATGAATGCGGGAGCGTAATCCAAGATGCACTGCATAAGCTGCTGGGAGAAGACCATGGTCAAGGGTGGGATCATAATACAGAAATAGGACTTGTTTAAAAAGACCATTCTCCTAATTCTGTTTTGCATCTTTTAATAAGCTCAGTAAAGCTATATCACTTTTTAATTTTGTATTGTGCACAACTGCCTGACTCACAAAAAGCAGAAACCAGTTGTGACATACCACACAAGGTCAGGCTATAAGTTCTGAAACCACAATTACCAGAACTAGGTGCTAACGAGTGATTGGACTACCTGTGCAAAGAATATACATAGAAAATAAAATAACTGCTATGTTTCTGTTCAGAAATGAGAAAGTTAAGAAAACACCAAATAAACCACCAAATATGGTAACATCATAAATGGCCAAATGAAATTTTCGCATGCATATTGGGACATCTAGGCAAATGCATGTTATGAACAGCTTCTAAACCTGCATGTTATTTATGTGGTAGACATAAATGATCACTTGAGAGCCATTATGGTCTATTATGTAAATAAGCATTTAGGGACTTTTGAAAATTTGTAATTATGATAGTGCAGTAGCTCTAAATTGATTTTCTATAAATGTTTTATGAGGCATTTGCTAATAGTACCATTAAGGTAAATCTCTTAATTAAAACATTCTACCTTTATGTCACTAACAGATTTTAAACAGACTGGAAGGATAATCTGTTATAAAGTATTTCTCAATTTAGTTTTGGATTCTAATACAGCACTTTGGTTATTCAGTGGAAAACAGTGTGTCAGAACATAGCTCTAACATCAAGATTGAATGGCTGTTACAACGTGAGCTTTAAAGGTCCAGCAGCTTTTTCTTCTTTCCCTGTTTCTAGGGAAATATGTAAACATATTTATCTTGTATTGAAATCTCAGGTGGTTCATTTTTGTGGTTAGGTTTTTGTTTGTTTTTTGTTTTTTTTTCTTTTTTTTGGGGGGGTGGGGGGTGGGGGGAGACCTGTTTTACATTTTCACCTATGCCATCTTTACTTCAGGATAATCTCCCTCAGGAAGAGAGAGGTCTGAACTGGGGTGTCTCCATGGAAAAGACATTCCTGTAAACCACAGCCTGGTCTGTAACATCTTATGTAGACTAGCTGTCTTGGAAGGCTTGGTTTCTGATGGAGCTGGTGAATAAAAATTAAACTGAGCTTTCTAAATTCTCTCCAAGAAAAATAAGCACAGGTATGTCATATTCACATGCTAACACTGAGTAGCTGAGAGGAAGTGGGGTCTGAGGGCATGAGATGTGGCATTCTGCAATATGGAGTAAAGGATTCCTCACCACAATTACAGAAATGCCTGTACTCCTCAAAAGTCCAGTTTGAACTTTCTGACATCTCTTCTGTCTGATTCCATCAGACAAAAGTAAAACTAAAATATTGACCAACTTCTTGAAATATACTATCTACTTACTTCCCTTCTCTCATCCCTGAACTAATTTTGACAAGATAACCCTTCTACCTCTGCTGGTCTCTTAATGCATTATGCATTGGTCAAGATACCAGTTTCAGTGCAGTCAGGAGATTTTTGTATTTCTGCACTATACACAAATGTTTAAGGGGGGAGGAAATAGTATTTTATTAAGGAGATTATTATTTATTTTTCCAGAACTTAGGGTGGCTCTGTTATGAAGCAATTATGACATCATAAGTTTCTTAGAAAGGGTTCACCTCTTCAGAAGTGGTTAAGAGAGTTCCAGAAGTAGAGATAAATACAGATATCACAAGAATCACTAAATGGAACAACATGTGATCAGATTAACTTTTGTTAACCTTCACATTAGAGATATGCTGAGTAAAATCCTCTGCTATAAGTGGAAGTTTGTGTTTTGTCCAAAACTAGATGAGGTTCATTCATCATCTGTTTTATGTGCTTTACTCAGCTTCATCCACAACATTTAGATTGGGAGATTTTCTGAACAAGGTGGCTTTTTATACTGTCTGTCATTCTCTTTGGTCTTAAGGACCCAGGCAGTCATTCTCCTCTTGACCACTAAGGGCTTGTTTGCAGCATAAGCAATAAATGACTTCTCTGTTCATCACTTTTTCATGCTCTTATATGCAGACAAGAAGGAGATGAGATGTAAAAAAGCCCATAGCTAAAAGTCAGAGCTCTTGGGAATAACTGCAGGAGTAGCCTCCAGATTTTACATTTAGAGAAAAATTGGGAAAAAGAAAACTAAGAGAAAGGGAGCCAAGGACCCACACAAGGACATAGAAAGAAGACTGGGTCACCTGTCTATTAATGAATGCTGTAGATAACCAGACAAACAAGCTTTAATATGTAAAATTGAGGTTAATTGATATGGCTATAATTTTAATTGTGTGAGGTTTGCATAAAGTCTTGTTTTCACTGAATTCCTTTCTGAAACAACAGCAAGACCCATTAAGTTCTCCCATTGATTATATTTATTTGTAAATAAGCTGTGGTTCTGCATCACTGATTTTTTTTTTTCTTTTCTTTTTCCTTTTTTCCCTTGCCTCTTTTTTTAAAGCTGGTTGACTAAGGAAACAAGGTTTCAGCAATTGCTTTGGCATCTCCCCCTTAGTAAATTTTTATCTACTTTGTCACAACTCAAAGTTGTCAGGTGCAGTAGGGGTTTTAAAGTAAATAACTTCCCACAAACTTCAAGACAGCAAACTTGAGGAAGAAGGTCTGTATTGTAATAATGGGAGGCAGTAGCACGAGCTGAGCTGTGTTTTCAGACAGTGAAGAATCCTCACTGTAAAGACCCTCTGTTCATCGAACCACCTTTAACATGTTTGTGTCATGTTTTTGTCATCATATTCACGCTGCTAGAAATTATATTATAAACTCTTTGACTAAGTCTTACGTCTACATACAAGGCAGTTGATACAGTTTATCAGAGGAGATGTTGAAAAACAAGTGAAATAGGGAGTACTTTATATTGTGTTCTCTAAGACAAATCATATGTTTTTGGATAAGGGACACAGAGACATTATATATTTCAGACTAAACATCTATAGCACTGTAAGTAGAGAGGATGTTTTTAGCAAATAGCATGCCAAAATGATAATTCTTCTTGTATTTTATCTTAAATTGCTGTAATTTAATCACACATTGCCCAAGATGCAAAGCTTATCTGTCATTCATTTTTACAGCTTACATACTTTTTGAAAATAAGCAGAAGTGTTGCTAGAATTCTAATGACTACTTTGCTACCGCGTGTCATGACAACTGTGAACTGCCCTACATTTTAAATCTGCTCTTTGGCATTGCTTAACCAACTCGCTTGAGACCCAGTATTGTATCCACTTCTACTAATTTCTTTGAATTAATATACAAGACTGTCATTCACACTCAGGCTTCTCAGAACGAACAGCTTCCAGGAAATGCAACAGAAACTAGTCAACAAAAGCAGATGGGCATCCTGAGAATCTGGAGTGATAAAAATAATAAAACAAAACACATTAGCAGTGCATATAGCTGGTTTATGCAGCTTTGTGATCTTATTACTATTACTTTCATCTTTCTCTTTGCTTTTCCCTCTTCTCTTTAAAGTCACATTTGGTATGGAATTGGTATATTACTTTATTCCTCCCCACAGGCCGTGGAAAATAAAGGAATCTGAAGTGTGTAAAGAGCAAAGGTGATTTAAAACATTGGAGCTAAATCTAAGCAGAATGCCAGGGGCTGCAAAACCCAGGAAGCACATCCTTTCCAGCATCTGAAGAATAGAATTAACTACCAAGATTTCTACATAAGGAGAAACTTGGAGATTTAAGAATACAAGTGATACAATCACACATGTGCTTGAGGAGGCGTCAACACACAGATCGTGTGGTGTAGCAAACAGCAGATTCCAGCCATGTTTGGCATGGGGGTCTCTTTGTACCTCCCGCCCAGCTTTGAATAGAGTAATTAAATTCATTGGACCGGAAAGAATCTATAGTTTAGTGGTTAGGGCACTCATCTGAGATTAGACCTCATTTGCAGTCTTAGCTCCAGTCAATATTGAAGTAATTTATGTTACTTATTCCTTGTGACAGAGACTGGAAGAGGGTTTCCACCCCAGCCTGAGCTCTCTAACCGTGAGACCATATAACTCCATCTAGTTGGCTGGTGCCCACCAGAGCCTGGACACTCTTCCAGGAAGCATCCCGAATGACCATGCTAACCATAAACTAAGGGGAGACTCGTCTTCAGAGGATGTTAAAACACCTGATCAAATAGGTGCACTGTGCATATACTAAGTGAATCAAGTGTTAGCGGCCAAAAATAATACAGAACTGAGTTACTGAATCCAGCTAAAGGAAGCTGAAGAACATATCTATTTAAACTTGAGCAATGCTGGGCATGCTTTGAAGCACAATTTTAAGTATAAAACAAGCATTTCTGGTGAAAATATATATAGCTGGCACTTTCTGCTTAAAGTCCTAAAACCTATAAAGAGATGTGTAAGTTTCTGGTTTTGAAATTTCAATTTGGGTGCCTACTTTCCATTTCAAGCCTTAGAATACAAGGAAGTAAAAAAAAAAAAGAAAATTAAATATTTACCCTAGGAAAAAATGAGACAATTTTCTGCATACTCAGTAGAGTTGATCAGCAAATAGTCTAATTAAATATTAAATATATTAGGTAAGTATTAAACATTAAATATTTATTATATGAAATATTTAGCATAGTGTACTGTAAACATGAACATTTTAATAAAAACATTATTTTAAATATATTCTATGATTCAGGAAGCAATGATTGTGTTATGTTTTTTGATTAAAAAAATGTTTCTGAAGTCCTGCTGCTATTAATTTTTCCTACAGTAGGTTAGCATAGTATTTTATATATATCTATAATATATAATTTCTCTCTACATATAGTACATAGTAACCTTATGATAATGAACAATTCATAGTTTTATTAAAAACAGGGTAAACCCAGTAAAATTTATCTTCCTTTGTATCAAGGAAGGATAATTAAGAAAGACATCAAGGAAAGCAAGTCTGCTATCAAATTATTGCAGGACATGTAATATCTACTCTACCAAAAGAGATGAGCTTTTGTTCATTTTCATCATAACAAAGCAATAAATATGTATCAATTACTACTACTTAGGGATTTGTTTCAGTAGATGATTATTGTGGAACTGGAAGTAGAAAACATTTAAAAACTAAAGGGCTAAGTAATTGTATCTGTGACAAGAAATGGGAAGTGCATTCAAAAGTGTTTTATTTCCATATTTGTATTAAATTTAAACGCATGCAGAATTTGAAGTACTAACATCTCTTCAATTTTTCTTCTCATCATATGTGTATGCATTTTTATATCTTGAAAAATTGATGAAGACAATGAGGAAATTAAATAGTCTTAGGACATTGCATTAGGAGTTGTATTCTAGGCAAATTTTGACACAAGGTCCTGCCTAGATAATTACTCATCTGATTTTCATGTTGACTCTCCTACAGTGCTAGCCAAGATTCCCCTTAGGATTGCTATGCAGTCTAAATGCACAATAGCAAGAACACTCTGACTAAAATCAGATACTAATGTTACTCGTAACTTGACTCACTAAAATAGTTTGGTGGATTTCTTTTTGTAGTTCGTTAAGCAAGCTTACTACATCAGAAGTGTTCAAAGAAAAACAGGGTATGAGAAATGAATTGACGTGCTCAGAACAGCATATATGTGTTAATGTTTGTCTTTCTATTTCTGAGGCCTCCTTTCTGCTTAAGGTTGAAATAAAAGTGAAACAAAAGGAGGAGGGGGAATTGTACACCATGTTGCATTTTTTCATCATAGTCAAGTACCCATAGATATTTTCTCCTGTTATTTGCTATTTATCCTACAGATGGATCGCTGCCAGTCAACTCCTCTTGCAATTACCATTATCTTTTAATTTTGAAGTGATGATATCAATCCATTAGTTATCTGTGTGTTTACCCAAATGACAACAGTTACCCCTTTACCCTTCTAAGCTGTTTATCCCCAGTACAATTCCTAAGTGGTGTCTGTACAGCTAGCAGTTTAATAGTTAACATTCTTCATCGTTAAAAAACCCTGTAGCTTCATTCCATTACAGCAGCCAGATCTAGTTTTCACTCAGATACTGAGGTTTAGATTAGTCCAAGAAAGCAGGAGACAAAGGATCAGAGAATTTCTACTCTCATGTCAGTCACTTTTGTTGACCCCAAGCCACTGAGTAGGGTATGACTCAAGATACATTGAACCAGTGAGGTGGACCAAGAGGAGCCTCCATGGCCTGACAGTTTAAAGTCATCAGCCTGGCAAAGAAATGCTACCCTCCAGGCCTGCTCTGAGAACTGTTCCTGTGTATCACCCTGTATCTCCCACAGCAAAATATATCAACTGGCCTCATAATAAAAGCTAGAGCTGATGAAGGCAGCAGAGAAACATAATTTCTGGATTCTGATAAATTTAGACATCAGATAGATGTTAACCTAGTCAGTCTGGTCAATAGCAAGATGCTATAGTATGTACTGAAAAGCAAGATTTGAGGTGATTTAATTAAGAAATATAGAATTTAGGGATTTCCAGAGTTAGGCAACAGCTTGCATGGATATCTTTACAGTGCAGCATTTTCTGCCCTTGTACCTGTACTTTGCTTACACTTCAGCTTTAACCTCTTAAATCCTTCTGAATATGACCATTGAACTTATATTTTCTTTTACAATGGGAGAGAATATGATTCTTTTAATGAGGGTAGAAATCAGAGAAGAGTTTCCTGTTAGTTTGTTCTCTGTTAATGCTTTATGCCTTTGTGTGTTTCTCTTCATGTTGAAGAGAGAAATAATGGAAATCAAAAAATATATATTTGATGTTATTAATCACTGAAGTCAATGATACAGCTCTCTGATCTGAAGGGTTCAAAATGAAGTCCTATACCCTTTTTGATGATACAGGTTTATAACTTCCCATTGATCTAAGAGGATCAGGATATCTGATGAAAAAAATGGTATATAGCACACAAATTCTTATCAGGCTCAGATGTTCTGAGATGCTTTTTAGAAAGAATTAAAAATTTAAAAAAAAAGGGGGAAAGAAGCTAGTTGCTCAGCAAAGCATGAATAGATATACTGAACTCTCCAAGAAAGTGGTGTTATTTGAGAAGACTCCCTGAAAGTTTGCTTTAGAAAGTATTAGACATACTGAACGTATCCTGAAGGTGTGAAGTGGGATTGTGAATTTGCAGAGGAATAAGTCACAGAAGAGGTACCTGGACAATTAAAATGGAAAACCATATAACTGAAATGTAATTACCCAACATTAGAAACTCAGTTTTAATTAGAAACAAGTTTATCTAAGAGTAGCAAAGTTATGTATACAAGTATTGATATTAGTAAATTGGTCATCATTCAAAAGGTTGGGGTTTTTTGGACACAAGTCTGCATATGAACTTTGCTTTTGAAAAATGAGTGCACAACCTTCACTAAGCAGATTCCTTAATTCTAGTTAGCATATGGTATAGAAAAGAATGCTAGAAATGAAATGCATGTTTTGTAATAGTATTTCCTATTTCAACTTCTTGAATATCTCAGTTTTTCCCTGTCTGCTACTCACTGCTAAACCCATTTCTCTCAGCTCTTGTTTCTCAGTTTAAATCTATTTTTATCTTATTGATGAGTCACTCGTCAAGTCTGTAGTTTAACACATCCTGTGTTTCTCCTGATGGTCTCACATGCTTTTTATATAAAGGGAGAGGAGGACTGCGTAATTGCATCGTGACTCTATTCTGTTTCACTCTAAAAGGAAATTAAGGTGGTATTTATTTATAGCCTGAAATATTCTTGATTTTATTCATATCAAAATTTCCATCAGGTTCCTATGAGCATATTTACTCAGGTCAGCTACTATGTTTTTCCTCACTCATAGTCTGCATAAATGGTGGTGTTTATTTGGTTTTGCTGCTTGTCAGTTCAGCTGCAGCTGAAATCATTAAATTCTCATATAATTATAGTGGTGCCATTCAAACAGCTAGAGTTAAGGTTGTGTCAGCAATTCCATTATAAATCCTTAATTTAAATGGTCTGCAGTAACTCAACCATAAAATATGTTTTGAGCTGAACTTTGGTTTGTAAGGTTTCAGGCCAGGAACAACTTCCTTTTCTAACAACCAAAAAAAAAAACCCCAAAGAAAGAAAATAGCGCACTCTAATCATTTCAAGAATGAAGTGCTTGTGAAAAGGCTAAGTTTACTGCCCTAGGAACTGAGCAATAGTAAAAGTCTTCAGTGACACAAGAGGCGCGTTACAGCTGTCCTCTGTTTTGCTTCAGTGCAACTTAGAAGATTCTGATCCTGTAAGTTAAGAGAATTGTTTGGACCATGTGTAAACTGATCTCTACTTTAAGGCCAAAACCAAAACAGTCTTGGTAGTATATTAAGGGACCAATTAAAGGCATCCATGACAGCCAGCACAGGGGACTGGTACCACCAAACTGCACTTCACATGCTTTCAGTCATCAAGGGACCATTCAGCATAACATGGACTGAATCTGAACCATGACCCGGAGGTGAAAGGCCCTCATTATTTTATTCATAAATCATCTGGCTCTCCAGTTGCTTGAAGCAACTGACAACAAGAAGGGACATGGACTGGGCATGAGGGAACGCAACCGCACAAGTGTGTTAGTTCAGATGTCTTTCACATTCTTGTTCCTACCATTTTAAAAAGGTGTAATTTCTCAACTGCAAAGCACACAACCAAAACATAGCCTCTGTAACGTTCTTCCTACAAATCTAGCCAGCATTCTTGATCACAGGAGGGAAGACTCACTTAAAAAAAAAAAAAAAGAGGAGAGGGTACGGGACACCTCCAACTGTAACAACTTAACAACTCCCAATATACTCTGCCAGGTGGTATCTCACAAACCCCCACTTAACATGGGAAAAACAAGTACCTTGTAAAGGTCTATTGATATTTAGGTAGTACAATCCATAAACTATAGCTGGCACAGTTCAAAATCCATCTAGAAAATAGATTAATGACAGGTTTTACAAATGGATTGAGGGTTTTCCTAGTGGAGTGTCTACGCATTTTGGCAAGTCTCAGCTGATTGTCCTGGAACTTTGTACAGAAACTTTTGACCTTAAACTACTGTCCCTATTACAGTCACTAACAAAACTTCTGTTACCAGTGTGTGTAGGATGCAGGATTTTAGTGCATGTATCTAAGGACAAAATAAGAGATATTTAGTCTTTACATTTAGTTTTTGTGGCAATATTGGCTAGAGAGACAGTACAGAGGTCTGTGTTATACTTACCCATAAGTATCAGATTATTGCTGTTTCACACAAATCTATTCTTATATCAAGTCCCATGAAGATGTGATTTTCTTTCTTTTTTTCTTTTTGCTATTTTTTTTTCCTTATAAGTCAGCCTTCAAAATCAGTCTTATCTCATTTTTTTTTTCCACTATATTTTTCTTTTCTTCTTCATCCTGGTTTTATGTAGTGCATTTGGATATTATCAGTATAAGAAGAGTCCATCATTTTAAAGAAAAGAACAATAGCTCTTAAAGCTATTAGCATCAATTAAAAATATTTTTAAAATCTGTTAAAGAAGATATTCCATAAAATGTCTGCCTTCTGAAAGATGACCGATTAAGCTCTAATTCTTCCTAGAAGAAGGTTGTGCCATAAATGAGTCCTTGCAACAGTAACTGTAATAGAATATAGAACTAGACCTCATTAAAATATAAAACTGAAACTTATGATTTTCCCTTAGTGTATGTACACTCTGCTACCTGAAAAGACATCCAAAGCTGATATATTTCATGAAGGGCTTTTGATCAGCAATTTTCTACACACTTTCATAGTGGTTAGCCTGTGTTTTCAGTGAGTGTTTTATCTCAATCTATATTATCTAGAAAGTAATACAACCATATTTAGGAGGCCATAGAAAATGAGGAACGTTACAGTGGTGCCATCTACTAAATGTACAGGAAGAAGATAGATAAACTAGCGGTTCAGTGTTTATTGATTTTTTTTTTCCTTACAGTGATCTGCTGCTATAACATTAAAAAGTTTTGACATCCCTACCCAGGGTAGACAAACCACCACAGTCACACAGATGATCAGCAGTGTCACTCTGGGACCAAAGACACCTTTAGTTATGCCTGCGGAGTGCACTGCTTCTGTATGGCACTGCTGCAGTGAGGCTTTCATTTCAGAGCTCAAGACTGTGTGTCATCACAGCATCAAGCTGTGCCTTGCCTTCTGAAGAAAGCTTGTGAGTCTCTAAAATTCAAGTGCCTTGCACACACACACACCCCTCCAAGGGAAAGCATGGGTGGCTGCAATCTAGGAAAAGCAGTCAAGCCTCCTAGCTTTAAAACTCTGCTGCCATTTTGCAGTAAATTGGCCAAGTAAATTACAAGATCTATATAAAAGACTGTGCTGAAGTTCCAATTTGTGTTTTGAGTGTTTTCCTATGTCAGCACTATGATAGTAAAAGATGAGCCACACTGAAATCACTCACCAAATTCTTCTATCTTGCAGCAACTCTTCCATTTGTAACAGTTTTGCAGTTATGTAATTACTTGCTCGGTTAGGACAGTTGGCCGATTGCACTGACTGAGCAGTTTCGGTGCTCATCTTAATGATATAGAAAAAGGTAATGAATAGCAGCTTATTGACACGGACAGCGGCAGGTGTATTTGTTCTGTGGATCCTGGAATCATTGATTTTGATAAGGGATTCTATAGTCATAAGAGAGTTGCTTCTTCCTTTCATAAGGGGTGAGAAGTATCATCATATTATGACATGGTGCACAAATAAGCAGCAGCTTGTGCTTTAACATTTTAACTATTGCGACTCACTGCTTCAGGGACCGATTGTCTTCAAAATTACAAAGAAAATCCAAGTATAATCAAGTTTCTATTCCTTCCTGCTGGCAAGCAAAAAATGAGGAAAAAGTGACAGTACTTGAAAACAAACCAACTAAGACATTCAGCTCACATGACCTGTAATACTTAGCAGTGAATCAGTTGTTTATCATGGGCTACCTGCAAATACTTGGAGGACTTCCAACTAGACATTGTTGCAAAACACAATCGGCTTGAAGACTTTTGCCATGCCTCATGTACAGAGATGCTCTTCAGCTTCTATTACACACAGCTCTTAAGGTTATTTTTGATAAAGTTATAGCCTTGATTTCAGTATAAATAAATAAGTGCAAACAAAACTATTTCTATGTATAATCACAAGTATCTGGCTGCTTGTATAATTTCTTCAGTTCAGCTTTTGCTGTTCTTTACTACTCAATCAGGCTTTGAGACATTGGCATGTACAATATGACCTCAGGTTGTGTGGTTTCTTCCCTACCCATATATAGAACATAAAATTATCCTGGCCAAGGTAACATGAGCTAACTTGTCTAATATTCAGAACACTCTTTAGGACATTGATTTAAAACAAAAAAATAAAACTTTACAGTCTGATCCAATCCACGTACTCTTCCCAACAACTGCTTTACTCCTTGTGAGAGGGTTTATCTGAATCCGAAATTGCTTCTCTCCCTCAGATTCTTATTTTCTACTTTCTGCAAAAGTATCACTAGGGAACCTCTTTTACTGCTAATTTGATGCGATAAAAGGAAGCTGAAAGTTATTGTGGCCTAGATGTGTGCGTATGCCTTAGAGATGCACTCTCTATCATTAGCATCTGAGTCATTGTCAGTAATTACCCATTTCATCAGCACAGGTTTGTTTTGTTACCTTATGGAATTTTTTTAACTTTGCTTATATCAAGAGCTTTATCTGTTTCTTTTCAGGTGTCATTCTGTTATTGATAAGATGTTACTTAAAACTTCTTTCCTTTCTGTCAGGTTATTCACCTCTCACAGGAACATTTATTTATTACATGTTAGTTTTGTATGAGCTTTTCAGTAGGAAGGTTAGTAGAAAAAGTTTCAAGTTAAGTCTTTCCCTCTACAGTCAACAGAGGTAGGCTTGACATTATTTACCTGGTATGTCATGACTATTGTCAAATCTGACTTCAAAACCATTATACATTCTTGCAGGCAGAAATACTTGAATATCATTAAAGACAACCTTCATTTTTTGGGCTTCCCCACCCCTTAATCCTACAATGTTCCAGTTGTAAATTTAGATTATTGATCCTTCCTAGAATCCTAGAAAAGATCAATAACTGCAGAACTAGGTTTCTCAGGATAACTGGAGATATTTTAGTTGTAATAAAAATGAGAAAAACAGAGAGTCAGTAGTGAGGAGATACTTGTCTCAACACACCAGCAGAAACTTAGGTAGTGAAACTGCATGTCCAGACAAAGCTAGCAATGGTGGCTGCTGCTTGTTTTAGTTCTTTTTGCCAATTTGGGAAAGGTCAGGCTCAACAGTGCAACTTGAGGCATTATTATCCAGGTCCTCAGTGATACCTTCCTCCATAATTTATGTGCCTCTGATAGTTTGAAACAGTTCATCTGATGCCTGTCTCCATATTTGCCCTAGCACTTTCCATTGGTTCTTGTAAAAGTTAAATAAATAAATAATTAAAATTCTGGTATCAGGCTGCGAGTAATAAGCTTATCTGCCAAAAAACTTGTAGTCAAAATAAATATTCCTCTGGCTACATACCCAAACTAAAATAACTCTGTTAGTGAAACACCCCAGTACTAGAGCAGCTTCAACAACAGAAGAGGTTCCTCTTACCTCACCTGTCCCCAGGGACCTGGTCCTTCTGTCTGGAGGCAGATCCTAAGCCCACATCTTCCCACTGCCTGGGAAAGCATCCTCACTGAACTCTATCCACATGCAGGCTGTTTCTCTGTATTGACTGTGCTCTGAGAAATCTGTGGGGGGAAAAAAAAAATTATTTATTGAGTGCAAGAGGAGTTAATTGTGACAGGTGAGGGCAGTTGCCAGGTCCAGGTCCAAGGAAAAGCTAATGTCCTGCAGCTGGGGGAACCTTAATGTTGGGAAATGCAGCTAGCAAGCTGGGGGAAGGAATAGTAGAATGGATTTTTTGGTTTGCAAAATGCACACAGAATCTTCCTTTAGAGAACAATGTGAGGGATCTGAAAGGGTATGTGGCTGGAGATTAAATGGTAACCATTGTTATCAGGAAGTTTAGCTCATTACCTGAAGACCAGCCTTATTCCAAAGATGCTGTTTCTGGGAATTAGAGTGCACTGAAGAACAGGTGAATAGTAATAATGCCACCAGTCCTCTAGGCAAATTTAAAAAAAAAAAAAAAATTCCTCTTCTGCAGTATATTTAATATTGTTTCAAATAGCTTATATGTTCCATCTGTCAGGTAATCTAAGTACACTGTACTGCTTAGGATTCTTATTCTTCAGAAAGTTTCACAAGGAATCTCAAAATGGTTGTTAAATAGTTTTAACCACCTGATACTTATATAGATCCTTTTTAGAGGAGTTGACAAGTCAAAACAGTCTATTAAATATAAATATTTTTTAAATGGTAAGGTTATAGATACTCATGCAGTAGCAGATTTCAGAGATTTGGAGAGTGTTGTGAAAGCTTGTTGACAACATGTCTTTTAGCAAGATATACAATCTTGTCTTGAAGATGCCATACAGCTGAGTTTATCCCTCCCTTCCAGCAAGCTGTTCTGATACTTGCTTATACATACTTCAGGTTAATTTCAAGGTTGGATTTCTCTGATATTTTCTGCAGCCATTGAGCCTTGTTAAGTCTTTCCTGTAATGCCTTTTTCATGTGAAAATAACTACGGACTGTGATTAAGTCATGTTTCAGCCTCTTAAATAAACAGAATATTTAAGCTTGATCAGCCTAACATCACAGATTTGTTTTATAATCACTGAATAATTACAGGCTTCTCTTCCGTGCTTTCTCAGTGTTTACCTGTTTTCCTGGTGCCATTCCAGAAATGCATTCTAGCACTGATTTTACCGGTGCTGTGTACAGAGGCATAAACACTTTCCTACTTTTATCTGACCCCACTCCTTTTTGTAACAAAGAATTTACTTGCCAATTTAGCAAGACATTGCAGGTAGAGTTTGCACTGAGACAGCTAACTATACAATGACCTGTAAGTATTTGTGAGGGACTGTTTTTTGAGACATTCATTCTATAAAAGTAATTGACTTTTTAGGGTTTTAACTATATTATATTGTATTTCATTGTACTGGAATATATCTGACTGGATCACGGCATTCAAACAGCACCAGCCCCTTCTCCTTCTTTTCTTATTTTCCAGGAGTCACCTACAAAATTTACCATCTATGTATTAACATCATTTTTAAAATCACTTAAAAAAAAATATTACTGACAGAAGAACTAGTAGCCAATGGACCCTCTAGTAATTTGCTGACACCTGTTAGCAAACCTAAACCTGCCTGTTAGAAGACGTTTATTCTGCAGCAGTTTTTAAAATCCAAATACTTATTGAAGAAACATGAAATTTAGACTAGTGTTACTTTCTAATAGATTCTGGAGGAGACTTTTTTTGTGAAACTGAAAATATCCAAGGAGATAACTTTAGGTTTACATCCCTTGAAATCTACTAAAAATCCTCATTTTACTAGTATCGCTCTTCACATTAAATGATGTTTCAAATAAACTTCTTTCAGAAACTGCCTTTCAGGGTTCAAACGACCTTTATTCTTGCTGGAAGCCAGCTCCCTCTCCAGTATTTTATGCATGCACAGCAAGGAAAGAGAAATACTGCAGCATTGTGTAGGATCAAAGCAGTACCAAGAGGTTATCATACATACTACATTGAAAATAGGATCAAAGTTATAAATGCTGATTCAGTTATCAGGGCCCCATGGGTTTGTTCTTATTTATAAAATGACAGAACAAATCACAAAGTCCCATAGCAATTATTAAGGGTGATGTGGTGAATTTGTATGTCCTGAAAGTGGGTTATGCGCTGCTGTAATACCCAGGGAGTAGGTCAGGAGGGGAATTATGACTGCATTACATCTCTTTGCCTGGCTCCACTTACTCCAACCAGGGAGCAATCTGTTCTGGTCTCTTATCTGTGGAATAGTTCTTAGCTCTTTGTGGACTTGATTGTGCAGGCTTGTTTTTCAGTTGTCAGTAGTAATGGAAAAGGACCAGGAACAAAATGGGGGTTTTGCTTGGGTTCAGTTTTTTCTTCAATTTAACCTAAGCCAGTGATCAAAAGTTTAAATGGAAATATTCCCTTGGGACCATGTTCCAGATAAAGGATGGCACTTCTGTAAAATAAGGGAAGAATGGTCCAGGGAGGAGACTTCACAGAGAAGTAAATAGCTCTTAATGTTTTCTAGCATACTAAGGCTCAAGTCTGGATCTCTGTTTCATTCAGAGCAAAAGACTGAAACCATATTTTCCTCCTAGGCTAGTGCTTCGAAGTCCAGGGCGTGCCCTATTCTGGATAACTTCATTACTTTTGTCTATATGGGTGTTTTGCATTCTATTTCGGTGTTTTCTTTCTTAGGAAATGGCAGATGAAAATTAGTCACATACAAGTAAAAGCCTTCTTTCACTTATTGTTGAAATAGATAGAAAATATTCAACCTTGAAATTATCCATAGCAAGAAAATCTCATGTTCTGTCCAGAACTAGCAGTGATATATGAGGTGAGGAAATGTGTTTTTATACTTTATTGAAGAACAGTATTAAAATAGGCTTTATTCTTACTAAGGTTACTCTTAATATATAGTGGTGTAAGTAATCTAATTCACTCTGTATAATGTAACTGACTAATTAACTGATATACTAGAACATTTATTTCCATATACTAACTCTTTTCCATTATCTTTGGCTAAGGCTTCTGCATATCTGAGAAGGTTTTCATAACTTAAATGTAGAGTAAACAATATGAGGAATAAGAGGCCCTGTCCAGGGTTTCGGATCTGCTCAGATCATAGCGATGTTGCACAATGTAAACCCAGAACTGCGGAAGAAACCAACCGGCTCCTCCGGTCTCCAACCAAATGGATTAATTTTTTTTTAGTACAGTCTGGAACAGTCTAAGCATGATTGTGCAAGTCTAGGGACAAAAGAAACTTCAGAGAATGACAGCAATCTAGGCAATGGCCTTCGAGCTTGCAGAATGAAGCAATTAGTTCCTCTCAAAGTTAATTCCCTAACCATTCCACTCTGCTTACATGACTGTATATATATAATTTTTTAGGAAGAAAACATACAAACTAAACAATTCAGAACTAACTTTTGGATGTCATGTCCTTAGCTAGCACTTCATCCTTTTGCTGTTGGCACCTCAATTTTATAATAAGGTTGTATTGTGTTGCTGTGAGCCACTGAGAGAGTTCAGATATTTCGTTTACCTGAGGTGCCTCTTTACTAGCATGAAGAAGGATGCTGTTGACTTGTATGACCCCCACTTTCACTGTCTTTCCTCCAAGCAACCTTCCCAACTTCTGTCCTCTGTATTCTACTGCTACCAGCATCAGTCAAGTGCCCCTTCTCATTTTCCTAGCAAGTGCCATTCACTGTGTCCCACTCCACCTGCATTTGCTCCTTCAAAGAAATCCAACAAACCAACACAAACAATACCCAGTTTTGTACACGTTTGTAAGAGGTTTGCTGTCCAAAGAGTTTAAAAAATGCAGAAATCTGTAAGAATGAATTAAACATTGTAAATCTTGTCTGTCCTATGCTTTGACTCAGTTGGATGCATTCATGTCAGATCACTCCATATGCTTCCATAATTCCATTAGTGATGTCCGGTCACTTCTGTTATGAAAGAACTGAAGTTCTAAGGTGTTGCCAAAGGTGAAGAGACCTTGAGGGACATTCTGTTATGCAATTGGAATAACTCCCAATAACCAAATCTTCTTCTTGCTGTTTTATAGTTAATTGTAAAAATTGAATATTTGGTTACTGAGCTAGTATTTATGGGCACATTATTAAAAAGTTCAAGATTTCTTTGTTCCTGTCCCCATTTCTCACCCCCCATCTGTCTGATTCTTCTTTCCATTCAGGCTTGGGTGCTGGTTTTTTCCTGTGTTGTGTTATTACAAGGCACTCACCCTATTTTCCTCGACCACATACAGACTCTCAACAATGCTGTCTTTCAGAGAAGGGGCTTTCTAAAAGGTTGCTTCAGCTGAAATATAAATAAATAAATAAATAAATAAATAAATCCTAAAAATATAATTAAAATCTTAGCCAGCCTAAGCCCTGGCAAGCAGGCAGAGTGCAGTTAACATTCTCCATTAAATTTGAAGCACTTGACATAATGTGGAGACTTTGAGAACTACAGGATAGGCACATGTTTTATTCAGAAACCAATGGGAGTTTACTGCTGTGCCAAGTGACTGTCAGAAAGCTGGCATAAGATGTCCTCTGTGATCCACTCTGGGATGCCCAAAAGAATTAAAATGCAAGAATAGATATTTTGAGTTTTTTTTAATGCTGCTTCAACAAGTACTGGAGAATCCTGAAATAGCAGAGGCCTGCTCAGGGTAGAGCCCTCTTTCCATGCTATCCTAAGATCAGAGCTTTTGGGTTAGTGCTACGATTTTTTAATTTTAAAATAAACCTTCACTTACAATTTCAGTTCACTTTCTACAGGGTAGGCCTTGTGCTAGATTCAATAAAGTATGTAACACACAGCTTTCTATAGGGGAACGATACTAAGTACAGAAACTCCAAGATTTGTGCCAATCTGTTCAGACTATCACTTTTTTTTTTTTCCTTGCTTATGTTCACCATTTTTTTCCACAGAAACAAACTGCTGCCTTCCAGATCTGCTGCTTATTACCCAACATTTCACATTTTTCTTGACTCCAGGACCACAGGAGTTCTCTCAGTGTGTAAACTGAAGTGTAGTCAGTGTGTAAATTGAAGTCACATGGAACAAACTCTGGAGGTGTCCAAGTGAACTGTGGAGGCCTGGTGAGACAAACATCTCTTGTTCTAGCATATTCAAGCAAGAAAGAGGTGTAATTTAGGTGACTTTGCCTCTGAAAATGGGAAACAATATCCAGTGTGGGTTCCAGTGCAATCTAGGGAAACTAGACCACAGCTTGGCCATTGCCCCTCAGGTCTATGCAGGGGAGAATATGAACTGAACCTGGGAACTCCAGTGCACTTATTGCATCCAAGGCTGGGGACCTTAGCTCTTTGCACTCAATCTTTGTTTTCATGGAAACCAGGGGTGAAAAATGGTGACATCTGTATTTTATACCCAATACAAAGTCACGCTCTGCCGGGGATTTTTACCTTCCAGTCTACAAGCGGTCTTTAAAGCATTAGACCTCTGATTTCACCAGTACTAGTGTCTTCATAGGCAACACTTCATTCTCTACCACTAAGGCTCCTTCTGCAAGAACCTAACTTTGACATTTATGAGATACTGTAAGAGTACAGATCTGCTAAACTGATGAAGCATTTCTGCCAATAAGTTTCAAGTAAGGAAACCCGTCTTTTCACAAGAACTGTGATATCTTTTACAGTCTAAGACATTGTGACATTGTTGGCTGACTTATTGCAAAAGCCCCAAAAAGACAGCTTTAATTAGAAAAACCCCAAGTCTTAGCCCATAAAATGACATATTTCACTTTAAGATTGCAGAACAGACTTACGGTGGAGGGGAGAGGGAATGAATTTTTGTATGCCAAACGAACAACCAAACAAGTAGCATACAGTAATCATTCATCTCAGTCTGGACTGACCCTTGGGGCGTGACAGTGGAAGGTAAAGGCAGTAGGACTGGGATATGGAAAGCCTTGTTCCACTCTATTTTGCCGCTCTGCAAATGTTTCAAGCACTCCTTTACAATGTAAATACTTGTGGCCTCTATTTTGATAGCAGTTGTGTAGAAAGGAAGGCAGATAAAATACAGGCAAATTTAAATTTCAGCAAGAGATATTGTAAATAGCCTGTGTGCTCTGTCTTCCCTTCTGCAGTAGCATTTGCAGTATAGATTACAATTTCTTAGGATTTTACTGTAGTTATAAAGACTTTTACCCATGCACTACCTGAAAGTTCAGTATAAATGTTAGTTACTTGAAATGTTTTGCAAGTTGTCATTGGTCTTGAGTAAACAAGTGCTGTTTATGTTTCCTTACTGGGTTATGTTTCCTAAACTGGAATCCCTTTCCTATCATGGGAAAGCACACATGTGTAAAGAAAAAGAATGACAGCAACAGAGGTGGAGCAGAAAGAAAAAAACCCACCTGGTTTTAAAATTATTTTTACAAAGCGATATTTTTGTGGATTTTCTCTAAGATGAAAGACTATTTTATAGAATATGGCCCATAGGGAATTTTAAAATTAAATCAAAAATTACCATCCTTTGCTTCAAATTAATATTCTTCATGATTTATTTATAGTGACCATAATTACATTCAGAATCTGACCTTCAATCTGCTTATTCTCAGATTTGCATTACAAAAATGATATTCCAAAAACTCTATTCAGAAATGAGCATTTTTTCTTTAATTCCATGAACTGAGGATACAGGAGATTCATACTTATATTATCCAGCTACATACTAAATCAATTTGCAGCAAATTAACACAAGTGGGAAAGTTGCATCGGACCGTATAAAGGCAGATCCTTCTGTTTTTAAGGCTGGAGAAAGCTGGATTCCTTTGAACATGTTACATACCTAAAAATGGGAGTAGACATCTATTGAGATTTTTGAAAAGCCCACCTTCTGTTAAACTTCCATTAATAAAAAAAACCAAACCAAACCAAAAAACAAACTACCAAAACCACCAAAACCCAAATCTGATTGGTTTAAAGCTAAGCATATAGCTACATGCTTTCCTGAGTTTCCTGAGGCAAGTGGCCTGATGCATTTTTCATTCTCAAAAGTATTGAGACCCATCACCTTCTACTGAGATACATTTGAAATTCCACTTAAACACAAATAAACCTTTTTTTCACTGTGAGCACTGGCACAGGTTGCCCAGAGAGAGGAGTCTCCCTCCTTGGAGATATTAAAAATCTGAGTGGGCTCTAGCTGACCCTGATCTGAGGAGCAGGTTTAACTGGACAATCTCTAGATCCCTTCCGAACTCAATCATTCCATGACACTTGTTGGAAAAGGTAATCAAAGGGGCTAGATTTAATCCTCTCTCAATAAAGTAAAAGCTATCCAAAAGACTGGCATTCAAGTAACTGTCTGAAAAGACTCTGTGGTTTTAAGAGAGATGTCTGCAGATGTTTTGACTTGTAATAGCGTGCCTCAGCTTGAGTGAATAGGCAACTGGAAGCCTAGGAGTACTATTGCCATGGTACAGTGCTTCAAGAAGCATTTGCTAACAAAAAAGGCATCTCTATTTGCTCTTTTTACACCAACCTCACTTATACTATCTGCTTTAGTAAATATAGAAACATTAACAGAAATAACTGCTGTACTGACTAGATAATGATAATAAACAGGCAATTGCAGTTCAGTTTAGGAGTTGACATTTAACTCAATAAAACAACGCAATATACGTGCATAGGAAATAATTCTGACTAATTTCTGTTGGAAAAGGTGACAGAAGTATTTACAAGGGGGTGACAGATCATGGAGTTTAATCAGTTTATAATCACAGAGTATGATGTCGATTAGAAGTGTCATTTGATAGGTTTTTAAGCACTGCTAATTAGCAGAAGGGTAAATTAAGTGCAGCTGTTGATGAACCAGCCAGAATCCTTGAAAGTTATTACTTTTGCTGTATCTTAATGCTATTGCAAGAAATGCAAAAGCTGTTTCATGCCTTCACTTTTATCATAAACACAATCTTCACAGTCATAGCTCTATTGAGACAGGACAACAAGTAAAATTTTCTACTACAGCTATATGTAAATATTTTAAATCTTGTTCTCATGGAAATCAGTTAATGCAGTATGAGACTCACAGAAAATATATGCATTCATATTTGAGTCTAATGCAAATAAAGAGAACATCCTAAGGGTGCTAGGGTAGATGAAAAAATTATAACAACTCTATAAACTAGAAGACATGAGCATATTTCTAAAATCTGAGGATATTAGTGACATTTTTTTTTTTTTCCAATCTATTCATGGATGTTTTCATGAAGACGTAATGAAACTTTATAGGAGGATGGAGTTCCTTCTTTAGTTTAAGATACTCAAGAGAGCTATGTATAGTCCACTTAAAAACCCATTAGCTAGCTGCATCAAAATTCCCAGTATTTCTTTTGACTTTGACATTAAGTAAATAATAAAATGTTATTATATGGGTGGATACTTAGATAACATTTTTATAAAAGCATTATCCTGAGAAACAATATTAAAAGAACATTAAGGTTGCTGGGACCAGAATTCGCAATGTAGGAAATGTCAGAATAAATGTTGCTCTTACAACCTTAATTCAGTATTTTGTGCATGTCGTACAGTGTGCGGTGCCATGCCTTGTTGACTACACATTGTTCAAACACTCTCTGAAGGGAGAATTGGAAGTTTATTCAGGTGCTCTTCTGTATTCCCATAGTACTGGAGTGCTTCACACAAGAAAGCAGTTAATTCACCGTGGCACCTTGTGTATGAGGACAAGGATTATATTAATAACATTATACAGATGCAGGTGCTAAGGCACAGAGACAGCATCTATCTGTATGTGTAGCACAGAAGCTGCCCAAAGCTTGTCTGGAAGAAAAATCCCGATCTGCTAACCTGCTGGAGACTCCTAGGGGCTGACCTGTATGGGCGACTCAATACTCAGAGAAAACATTTTAGATGTATCTTGTGCTTTAAAGGACCAATGTTCTACAGTATTTACCAGAGATAGGACTAGCAATGATACTTTACACCTGGATGTGTGTTGTTTACCCTAGAGGTGAACACATGACCTTTTTCAAAGGATCCCGGTGTTGCTTGCTACAATGGTAAAAGGAGTCTCAGTGGAGCAAAAGGTGGTTGTATGCAGCTGGATAGTAATGAGGGTTATTCGCATACATAAATGTAATACTTGATCTTTTACTTGTTTCAATCTCTTTGAGCCTTCGTAATATAACGTCTTTTCCAAAAATAATCTGCCAAACTAGTGTCTCATACGAATTCTGTGGTAGAAGCAAAGGTAGGATCCAGTTCCCCAGAGTAAGTTTTCTCTCTTAAGTAGGAAACCATCTTTTGTATGCTCCTGCTTTACTACTTCCTTCTTTCCAAAATCTGCAACAAGTAGAAGTCCTGTAAGCAGGCTCCTTCAGCACACGTCTTTGATTCCTCCTTAGAGCAGGTCTACTTTCTGCCCTGATTAAAATGTCTCATAGATAAAAATAGTATGCGATCTTGCAGTTAATGACTTTTGCATTGCTTAAATGGCTAAATTACGGTTGCTCGAACCATCCTACTTCTGAGCCCTTGAACTCTCAAACTTCAGAATATTCTTTTAGCACAACATGCACGCATGCATTATTTTCTAGGAACTGGGGGTGGGTTCTTCCCGACCTTGGCCCTCTGTAACCCTGAACATCCTCTGGTGATATCTGATCCATGAACAGAAAGCAAAAGGCATTGTATGGAATTCTGGTACTTGATCATTGCTGGTGAACAAGTGTTTTTCCCCCGGATTTGACAAGTGTTTAGTGATGCCAAATGAATGGTGAGACTCAGGCTTGGATTAGTTCTAAACTCTGGAGGCAAAAATGGACAGCAACAGTTGTCAACTCTTCTGTCAGTTCTTGTAAGCTGATCTCTTGACTCAGTCTCTTACACCAGCCCACAATTCCGTCAAGCACCTTTTTTCCTGGCCCACTATCATGATCTATCTCCTAACTCTAAAGATTTCAATCTCAATTCTCTGCAGATCTGGTTTAGGCTCTTCTCTGATGCTCCACATCTCTTTGCTCTAGTCTTCTTATGCTTTTTCCCCACATACTACAGTACATGGGGCCTACCTTTGCTATTTTTGTCACAGAACGTCCTTGGGGTAAATTTTTTCTTTCCCTCAAAATGGAAAAATTCTTTCCATCAAAATCATGTCAAACAGAAGACCGTCTAGGCTATTGGTAATGAACAAAATCATAAGTTTACTTAATTTCACCCCTTATATTCATCTCATGAACAGATCTACTATTTTTGCTGAAATATACTCAAAAATCATGTGTGCAAGACACACAGCAGGCAACGTTGAGTTCAAAATTGAGTTGAGTTCAGAAAGCAGGCATGGCTGATGGCCCCTGGGGCTGCTGGGAGTGGTGCAGCCGCCATCTTTCTTGACAGTTGTCCCTGTACTACTCACTAGGTGGGACTCCAGCAGCTGGAGGGTAGGGCCGTGGTGCAGGGGCAGGCCGTAAGTGGGGCAGGGAGGGCAGAGTGCAAGCAGAGCTACTGCCAAAAGAATAGAGGCAGATCTGCTTCAGCAGGTTGCTGCCTCTTCCCTTTCTCCGTAGTGTTTTCTGAATTCTTTCTCGGGGCAAATGTCAGACGGGGTTGAGCTCTGGGAAGAGTTGGCATCTTGGGTGGAGATGAATCTGATAATCTGCCAATCTTTTTGATGTGGCATTTGTTTTTGGGGGTGGGGTCCTGGTGCTTTCAAAGCAAAATTAGCTTCTTGCACTCAGTGGGATATTTACTTAAATAAAACTATTCCAAATTATTAAGGAATGCAAACACTATTTCAGTCTGCTCTCTTGAGTGGTGGTCTGACTTCTTAGCACTTAGTAATACCAAAATTTTTCCAAAAGGTGTACATACTTCCTGAATTTTATCCATTTAAGACAATGAGTTAATGTATTTTATTAAAAAAATCTGTTTAACTAAAACAACATAGTACTTGATAGTATGCTTAAATTCTGAATTACATAGATTGTGTTTAATTTGATAGAAATTCTTGATGTTACATGTATTTAAGTCCTTGTGTATGACAGAACACATTGTAAGGAGTTAAGTCTATCTACAAGTCAGGACATGCAAGAGTTTTCTGCTGGAGAAGTGATCAGCATGACAGGTAAGGCTAAATCCATTTTGCTCACAAAATTTGGCTTGAAATCAGATACTTTTTACTGGTTTACAAAAGCTGAAAACTGTAACTGGAACCAGGTAAGAAAGAACATTCATGACTCTCAGGGTGCTGAATTTGGTTGAACAAACCAATCAAGCTTATTGTTACTACTGATGCATATCATTGTGCATATAAAAGAAATCATGTGAATGGCTAATTTCAACTGTCTCTAGTAAGAAGATAAAATTCAAAGTAGTATATACCATTGTGGAAAAACATTATGAAGAGAGACTTAGGTGTTCTTATGCTTCTTATGGTCTCCTAGAATTGTGCCCTCAGCAGTGGACTATGGAAGGGCAGATGTTTATTGTTTTAATTTACTGCAATTATTTTAGTTTGCATTAATTAATATTTAATTGGGCAAGAGAGGAGGAAGGGAGATTACCATTCTAACTGCAGCTTAGTTATTGGGATACTCGTGAGTGAATGTCATGCAAGTTTCTGCTATAATTCAGGTGTATTTATGTAAATTGGAAAATTTTCAACAGGAAAGATGGAGCATAACCAAGCTTAGATTATCTGTGCCCCAGATTTTTAACATTCTTGTTCCAAATAAGGCAGGAAAATGGTTGACTCCTGCTCACATATCAAGGGGAAGTTTATTTGGCTTAACGTCTGATGATGGTTGTGACCCCTGTCATATCACAACCAAAGGGGTAAGATCCTTGTCCACAAAGTGTGGAACTAGAGTTTAATTGATTCCTTTGTGATAAGACTCAAATGTATACATCCCATATTAAGAATATGCCTCAATCACTAGCCTACAATGAAACCAGAGATAACACTATAGGGTATGTCTCATTGTTCCAGAGAGAACTCAGGTCTGTATTTGACGGTTGGTTCTGGCTGGGGAAACACCTGCATTCCAGGAACGGCCAGAGTGTTCCGTGCGTGCTTCAGGGTGCATGTTTATGTGTGTGCATACATGATATCAATTTTAATAAAAGTTATGCTGTTCTTCTTTGGATTCTCTAAACATCACTCACTTCTGCTTTTAAGCAATGAAATAAAGTGAAGTGTATAATTCACAGTCATTGTTACTTTCAAGTTCACCTTAAAATAAGTGAATAACCTTAACGTGTATGTTATTGCTTTACATCCTAATTTTTATCTAGCAGCATCTCAGCAGATGCTTCAGATTTCTCTGGAAACTAAAGAAAGGGGATAACTATAGGTAGGAAAAGAAAACTTCATAGAGTGGTGTTGTTGCTATCCACCCAAACACATACTGTCAGAAGTGGTTTTCCCCGCAACAGCCATTAGCATAATGTTTATGGCCAGTGAGATTGTTTAAGAGCACTAAAATCATGAAGTACTGTATGTGCTCTTTAATTAGGAATGTAATATACTCCATCTGGAATGACTCATTTTTGCAGTCTTCTGTGGAGCTTGATTTTCCCACTTCCCCCTGCAGTAAAGAGAACTGAAGCTTTTTTTAGTGACTTCACTTTTAGTTAGAACCTAGTTAGCTGAGTAGTTTGTAGAATTTGTTCATAGACTTTAAGCTGAGTTTCCCGAAGGAACATGGATCTCATTTCCAAAGTATTAATGAAAAGCGTGTCAGTGCTGGTAGAGAACTGTAGTTTTAATTCTCTGTTTACTGACATGGGGGCATTTGAATGCTTATAATGTAAATCATCTTGTTGCAGTATATACATTCATCTTGGTTGTATTTTAGAAGGTAAACAAGGATGTCTGAGATTCTAGTTCTGAATATAAAATGTCTTCATTTAGATTTTAGAAAAAAACCCTACAATTTTCTTTTGTTGGGGCTGTGCATAAATATAAGAACTAACCAAAATGGAGGACCGTATTCATCAGAGAAATAAACTATCTATGATTGTGGGTTTTACAAGGAATGAAGACAGAATTAATTTACTGCTTTATCCTTTATTCTAAATCACCATTGAAATCCCCTTTCTCTGCATGTAATGAAATGCCTACTTGACATGCAGTTCAGCAGCACATGCCAAAGAGCAGAATCTATCGGAAAAATGGCTGGTTGATTTTTGTGGAAAGAATAGATTTTTATTAAGAGAGAATCACCAGATGTTGCTGGGGGGTATAAATAATGAAGCCTCCTCAAAAGTTACTGATATTTCTGATTGCCTTTAAGGTTTAGCATGAAGTAAATTGGTGATCTTGCTGTTCCCGGACTGCTGTGCAGAACACAGTGTATTTGGAACCTGGCTGGCAGTCTGTGTGTTACTGGTATATATGCATATAGAGCTAGTATAAATATGTACTATATAAGACTAGTGTCACTGCTTTCTTTTGTCAGTGTATTTGAGAGGTTAGTCCATTTCTCTTTTCATGGGATCCATTTACTCAATTAACAGATTTTCTGAATTTGGTAGTTTTTCTGTTACTGTTCTTCACACAATGCAAATAACCATGTTCCCTTATGTAGACTTTTTTCTCCAAAACATATTTATCTAGAACTCCCTCCTCCAAAACTAATAGCAGGCTGCTTCTGCCTGTTCTGTGATACAATCAGTAAGATTGTATTTTCTGGTGCCATCTGATGACTTTAACTGCTGATTAAAATCTTGAATGGACCCTGTTAACAGTCACATCTGCTTTGGCATTCTTGACTTAGTGTGAAACCTTAATGTACCTGTAATGGTGGAGAGTAGAGATAGGGAGACAAGTCTGTTGTCTTGTATAACCTCTTCTGTTTGTCCTGGTATAAATTTATGGAACTAAGCTGATTTTCATCTTATCTGAGAACCTCTCTCAAAATGTGCTTATATACAGACATTTCTTTTTGTCTGCTTTGAATCCAGTATGACTGTTCCGTCTAGTATCAACTCTTCACATTTGAATATTTTAAGCAGAAGAAGAAAATGCCAAGGGGTGGGGAAGTAGCATAAGAAAGTATATAAAACCTCTGGTTCTACCAGCACTGGATTACAGTTTAGAAATCAGGGAATCTGGAAGTTCACTGGAGAGTTCACTGAGATGAATTATGGATTACATTGGCATTTTCAGTTCAGAAGATTGTGAGTGTTTCAGGAATGAGAAAGCTTTCCATTAGCTTCAGGTAACAGTCACACACAGTTGCTCATTCCTCAGGTAGGGATGAAGTGAGGTGTCAGAGGTTGATAGTCTTCTTCCCAGTTTGCCGGTAAGTGGTCATGAGCAGATACAAACTTGCCCTCCCTTTTCAATGAGGAAATTATTATGAAATAGTTCACTGGGGAGGCAGGAAGAGCAAGAGGAAAGGAGTCAAATTAAAATGTCAAATATTCCCTTGTCCACAAGCCAAACAAACACTCCTGACAAAAAAAAAACCTTTCAGAACCCTAAAGGAAGTAACAAAACATATAGGTTAGCATAGGTTAGACCTGGTTATAATTGTTAAGTCTTGGTGTGAAAATACCCTTCTGCATGTGTATAGAATGTCATTGCACTGGCCTTGGTGTGAAACTTTCCACCTGTAGAGAAGGTCAGGAAGACAGGTCTCATCAGCATTTATGTCCTTTTGCTGACCTTTTGCACAGCATGGATTTCATACTTAAGGAAACGGCTTTTGCTATATTTCTAGGTCAGTTTATGTAATGTATGAAGCTTCTGTTGAGGAGTATTCATGCATTTCTGCAGCTTTTATTTTTTTACTGCTATTTTGTTTGTGAGGGGCTTTTTTGTGATCTTTGTAGATTCTGAGATCTTCAAAACAGGATTTTGAGTCACAGACTAAAAGTAGTGATAGCAGGACACACGTGATAAAGATGGGGCAATTATTGTTCAATTAAGAAATCAATAAGTTGCCTCTCACACAAGTGCTTGTCAATGATAAATGCCCAAAGGTTGGTTAAACTGCATTTCCAAATGCTTCAATATAAAAATCAATGCGCAGAGCACACAGTGCTAAGCAGATAAAACAGTCTCGCAAATCTGTACCATGACAATAATATGAGCACAGCAATCATGAAACTATATCTTGATCCTATTTGTAGCTCTTACGTGTTGCTGTGGGCCATTCCTGTTTATCCATCCACATGAACTGCAGAACATTGACTATGCTGAATAAACAGCAATGATCTGAAGGAAGAAACAAAACAGTCTTTCAAATTTCTGATTTTCTTTTATGCTGTCAGTGCAGTGACTGCTGAAAAGGCAAAGGAAATTAGGTTGAGTGTTCAGCTGGGAGTGAGCGAGACCTGCCGTTGTGTTATTTAAATGCAAAGGACATTGGTGGGCGCCTAGCGTGAATTCAGTGAGGAAGGAGAGGGCTGCAGAGCACCTCCTGTCACTGCAGTCTGTTTAAATATGTGTTCATAAAAGGGATGGAAAAGGTTTGGTTGCCAGCCCGGTTTGCTTCTGTTAATACTACACAGCGAAGAGACCATGGATGATTATTCTTTCCAGAATTTGCTATACATTTAATAAACATTTATACAAGGAGACTGTGAAAACTTTGCCTCTATATTGTGTTGAAAGGTGAATGATCTATGGCAATAATCTTTTCAAATTTATATTGCAATACAAAAACCCACCTTCTCCTTCTATCCCCATAAATTTGAGGATAGGCAAGCTTATTTTAATTAAATTTACATTTATATATTTCTGTCCTTTCATTACTTTGGAATCATGTTTTACAACCTATGACTTACTGTAAGAGTTTGGGGATGTTTTACAGTCCTAAGCAAATGTTAGGTATACTTAAAAGCTATACATATATGTATAATTTCAAAAAACTTCTTTCAGCAGTAAAACTAGTCTCTGGCAGCTGCATCTTAGCACCACAACAGCATGTGGGCAGTTTTCTGATGAAAGCTCCTACATGCATCATTTTTTTCCCCAGTCAACAAAGCATTTGAAAAGATGAGAAAATTACTGCATTTGAAGAAATAATTTTCATCAGATAATTCCTTCAAGAGGACAGGTGCATGGATTTTTATATCCTCATTAAGGATGGTAGCCATCCTGTCTTCAAGACTACACTGAGCAGATCTGGCCTAAACACCTTCTGTACAACCACTGCAATGAAGGGATACAAATGGAATGATAGAAGCTATCTGGTCCTGTCTGTCTATCTGTCTTAAAAGTACAGTTTCTACTGTCATTTCTGTTGTCGGGGGCATCGGGGGTAGTGGCTACAGTTAACCTTGACTTTCTGCTCCAGCATTGAAATGTTCCAAAATGGTCTAGGGCACTTCAGTACTGTTTCTTATATGTGAATAATGAATCTGCGTATGATTCAGAAGTACGTGGACTAAGATCTAGAAAGCCTCTGAGAGCTGAAACAGATAGGAAAAATACAGTATTACAAAAAAACAAACACAGATTACATTTTCTTCTAATAAATAAATGAGCAAGTTTTCAATAAGCACACAGTGCTTACCAAGATATAATCAGAATTGTGAATAATAAGTATTAGGTCATTTTACATTGTGATTATCGCTGTCTTAGACATGAATTATTTAATAAGATTGCAGCTTGTATACTTTGCAATTAGGCGAAAACTCCAAGTTCACTTCATTCCTTCACCAATCTCTTTTGATGTGGTACAATGTGAATTTCTTTTTGATCTTCAGAAAAGGGGGAAAAAGGATTTATGTAACACAGTTAAGAAACAGGGCATTTAAATGAACATACCAAGGCCATTTACCATTCTAATATATGCAGCAGTCTCTCATTGCTGTTATACTGTAAGCAGAAAAAGACAAACATGAAAACCAAAACACTTAAGAAAGATATATGTGTTAATTTATTCAGCCTGATGCTGCAAAAGACATTAGTCTACCTGTCCTATTGCAGCTAAACCCATTGATACATATATATATTTCTCTTTTAATTGAATTCAGAACTTTATTCATGCTTATCAAAAATGCACCTCCTTGCAGTGGTGGTATGCCAACGGGCTCTATGAAAATGTTGCTAACAGGGATTCTTCATCCTAACAGCAGATTCATGTAGTTAATCCAGTGGAAGGCTCTTCTCACAGATTGCCAGTTCTTCCTCTTATGGGAAACTAACAAAAATTCTCATTTTGGGGAAGCCTAAACTCATCACAAAGTTCAAATCAAAGCTTAAGATGTGAACTTAAGATATCATTTATTAGAGCATACCCTACGGTTGCTGAACTGCATTTAATTAAACTGAAAACTATATATTAGCCTATACTTTTAAAGGTCATTACAATAAAAATTAGCAGAAATCAGACAAATGTTACTCTTATAACAAACTGTGGCTATAGATGCTCATTTCCTTACATACACAAACTAAATTTGCATTAGAATATAGTCATTTACTTGTGATGTCATTTATGCTTTAGGAATTTTGTTGTGTATTCCTAGCAAAATGTTATGCATGAAGAATCATGAACTGAAGCAGAGCAAAATATCCTATTAAAACCAGTGGAGCCAGTTAAAGTCGATTCTTAATCTTTCTGACATCCGGTGTTCTAGAACCACAGATGGAACTGAAAACAAAATAGAAGGTGGAAGAAAACCTTAAAGAAGCCAAGAAACTGACTCTGAATGTGTAGTCCTAAATCCTCCTGCTCGAGAGCAATATATTTCTTGGAAAGACACTTAGGAGTCTGCTTAAAGTAAGGCAAGTTCTTGCAAAATACTAGTATTGGTAATAATCCAATGATTCTAACAATAGCCTTAGTACTACATTGGTTACAAAAGGAATTGAGACTGTAGTAGAAATACATTCTTGAATTCGCTTGAAGTAGAAGCATAATAAATATTTTGAAGTGGTTTATTTACTGCAATTTTCCTCATCCGCCCCAATAAATGTCCATGCCTTCCAACCAGCTCCTACCAATCGTCAATTATTTTGGATCTGACTGTAGGCAGAAGACTGAAATGAAAGCAAGAGAGTGGAGCTGATAAAACTCTTTAGGCTGTTATTATATAGCTTTTTAGTCCTACCTATGATATTGATTCTTTTAACATAGGTGTAAGTTTTTTATTCTGTGCATTGAAAATGCATTTCTTAAAACTTATATATCACCTGGATGTGAAAAAAAAAACTCAGAATGAGGTAGTATCAATTTTACTTAAATAAACTGATCTTCCTGATTGTAAAAGAACTGTTGTGCGAGCTCTGTTGCTTAGAAAATTATGGGTTATAACTGTATGATTGCTTTCAAATAGAATGCCCCAGTTAAATCAACTTACTCAGTTTCTCTTATGTATCTTGATCCTTAGAACAAATTAAGATGTAGTAGTAAGATCATTTTCTTTAGTGTAGCTTGACAACTATGATGGTTTAAACTGCCATTTCAGCTGAGGTTTTAAAGAATTAATCAGTGTTTCTCATACAATTTCTCTCTGACACACTTATTTGACAAAAACATACATTATATCCAAACAATTTCTTTTCTCTCCACCAGAAAAGTTGTATTTCAGTACATTTATCCTGGCATTGCTGCTGAGCTGAAACAATGTGCCCGCATTAGAAGCGGAGTTGGTATTTGTAAGAGAGGAGATTTACATCTTGAAAGAAATTGAGGGTGGGGGTTTTTTTCAGTTTGAATATTATACAAATGTCCTTAATAGTAGAGCAAATTACGCAGAAACTTTGGGATTAGTCAGTTTCTGATTTGAATAACTAAAAAACTCAGCATTCAAGTGTTCTGCTAATGGTTGTGTTCCTCATGGTTAATGTTCTTTACAATTAACAGTAGTATCCCACTATAACTCATAGAAGAGGACAATATGAGTGCCTCCCAGTAGGATATTTTTCTCTAATGTTAATTTGGCCATTTTAAATATTTGTTGAATCACATAGATTTCCTTGCAGTAGCTTCTTGAGTGCTTTCTATTTACAATGGGGTATTTTGCAGAATTTTTTTCTCACTGAATACATCTTTTTACTTTTTCTAAAAACTATTCAAATAAACAGCAACTTTAAAATATTATGCTTTCATTGAAATAAAGTTGTACGAGGAGCAGCTAGGTCATGCTACAAAACAGAAGAGATTGTCTAAAGGGTGCGAAAAGTGACATCTCAGATTTCAGACTGTTGAAAGGAATGCTCTAAATTACTGCAGTTTTGTCCCAGCTACTACAGGGCTGCTTTGAAACCAGGGTAGCCAAATTTAAGAGAGCTCTGATTACCCTATATCTCCAACACAAAGCTCTCAGCACTTGTGCAGTACTGTGTATCTCCAAACTCAGGCAGCGGGGATCACTAGACATAGCACAAGAGTCAGGTTTCTGTGGTTAAGAAGCAGTTATTTCATAGTATTAGGACATCATACAGACTATTAACTAACTAAACTTCAGATAAGGTTATGCTGGACCATCTTCCTGAGTCCAATTATTCCATCCTTCCCATCCCATGCCAATCATATTGGGAAGGGAAATAAACACTCAGATAGATGGTTAGTCTACGGTCTTAGCTAATAAGAGAGGAAATGAAAAATGCCCAGCTGAAATACAGCGCCTATAGGTACGAGCATCCTTTGTAGCTTTCAGCACTGATTTATTTCTACTACATTATATCAGCATCATCAGTATCTCATAAAGTCTGGGATATGTCTCAATTACTTCATTAAATCTAAAATATTTTCGCTGATGTCACCTAGCTGCTTCTATCCTAATCAGACCTATCCGGAGGGCTGAACTTGTTTGATATGTCTTTTAGATAGAAGAAATGGAACTGCAGCTGATTTTTCAAAGCTGTTGTGTGGTCCATAAGATAATTTCAAACAAATAGGCAACGGGATTCATCAGAAGTTTAACATCTTTGTATTTTCTATGAGTGCATTTATTTTTTAAATGCTGTTATACAGAAAATGGATAAACCCTCTGTGTTTTTTTTTCCCCTCTCAGATTGATATATAAAACATACAAAGTTACAAGGCAGAGAAGTTCTGCATATGTTTAATGTTAACCGTGAGGCTAAGCTCTTAATTGGACCAAAGCTGCTGTACATAATTTTTCCCCTACAACATTTAGCCTTAGTGACCCAGTGTGAGCTCTAGGAGTCAAGCTGACTCCTTTCCATCTTGTTCATCCTCACCATTACTAGAAGCCAAATTAGAGCATTGGTGACAGCTGTGCAACAAAGTCTTTGTTATCCAGCCATGCTCTGACAGCAGATGTGAGTGATTAGGTGTAGAAAAAAAACCACAAACTCTTGAAGATGCACAAGAAGGAATAAAATCCAGTTCAGTCTTCTAGTTGCGACGCTGTTGCGGATCACATGGGAACACAAAGCATCAAACAGCTATTTTTATTTCCAGACTCACCATATTCAGCATATGCACAGAGACAGGTTTGGGTTTTTTTCCAGGAGATCCAATTTTTACCTAAGCATCTCTTCAGAACAGGACATTTCTTTAAAATTTCTTCTAATATTGCTTTGAGGAATTTCTGCCCTTTCTGCTTGCATTCAGAGTTACTGACAAACATGTCCAAGTTGCTGCATCATCAAATGGAGCCGTTTCAGAGCTGTCAGCCCTAGACTCTATCTTTGGCTACATGGCCCATCTAATCTCCCCGACTGTCAATCAGGCTGGGAAGAAACCAACCCTACTGGGATGGAGACTGGGGAGATGTGCGTTACAGTGACTACGGGGCCAATGCACAATTGTCATAGATGTCAGTCAAGCTGGCCAGCCCAAGCCTGTTCATCTGATATGGAGGAGGTATCTGACGGCCATGGAAGTGTCCCAGTGCAGCAGGGGATCCCTGAGGAGGCAGGCAGCTCAGGGGGCAGGAAGGGGCAGCCCCACCCAGGATGTCAGGCAAGTCTGTGGCGAAGAGGCAGGTCCAAGGTCAAGCTGGGAAGTCAATCCACTGGTCAGCATCAGGTCCAGTGAGGGTAACCAGGGTCAGACACAGCCTGCTCATCAACAGACAGGTTCACAGGGATAAGATCAGGCTAGGACACCAGCTGGCAGAGATGGAAACTGGTGTCCTACAGTATCATTGGGGCTAACTACATTAAGTAGACTCTAGGCATGTAGAAATAGGTATAACTTACATCACTGAAATGATTCCTGAAGAGATGTTAATGATTGCAGTGTAGTCTGTTTACAGTACCCACAAGGAGCAGTTTATTTGGATACTTGCTAAAATTTATAATTGATCTGTATATTTACTTTTCTGCCTTCCTATATGCTTCAGCTACTTAAAATATCTCTACTAATAGCAAACCCATGATACAAAAAACCTGAACCGATTTCTTTTAGATCATATCTGTTAAATAAAATTATTCAAAACAATAGTAATAATAATATCACTTTTATGTGTTCAGTTAATGCAATGATTATACCAGCTTCCTAGGGAAAGCAACCAAATACAAGCTGCAAGAACATTTTGGGAAAATGAAGCCATCTATAAAATGAACGCTTGAGGTGAAGAAACTCACATTTAACAAAACTCTTTTCATGTAATACAATCCTTTTTCTGCATTTTTTTTCCGTGTGTTTGCTTTTGGGGTCCTGTTTACTTGTGAAGTACTGCTCACATCCATACACTTACATGTACATGAATGCATTTTAATGGAGATGGCATCATAGAATCATAGANCTTACATCACTGAAATGATTCCTGAAGAGATGTTAATGATTGCAGTGTAGTCTGTTTACAGTACCCACAAGGAGCAGTTTATTTGGATACTTGCTAAAATTTATAATTGATCTGTATATTTACTTTTCTGCCTTCCTATATGCTTCAGCTACTTAAAATATCTCTACTAATAGCAAACCCATGATACAAAAAACCTGAACCGATTTCTTTTAGATCATATCTGTTAAATAAAATTATTCAAAACAATAGTAATAATAATATCACTTTTATGTGTTCAGTTAATGCAATGATTATACCAGCTTCCTAGGGAAAGCAACCAAATACAAGCTGCAAGAACATTTTGGGAAAATGAAGCCATCTATAAAATGAACGCTTGAGGTGAAGAAACTCACATTTAACAAAACTCTTTTCATGTAATACAATCCTTTTTCTGCATTTTTTTTCCGTGTGTTTGCTTTTGGGGTCCTGTTTACTTGTGAAGTACTGCTCACATCCATACACTTACATGTACATGAATGCATTTTAATGGAGATGGCATCATATAGTGCTTTATCTCTGTTTGGTTTGTCCATCCTTAGTCTCAGCAGATGCAGGGCAAAGTCTGGCAGACACTTAAAAATTGCAGTGGAGCCACATATATTAGTTTTTTATTTAAAGGAAATATAATTCCTGCACACATTTGTAATTATGTTAATAGGACTTAAATGTCTAGTTTTCCAGTTTCTGAAATCTAAGCCATTTTTATTTTGGACATTTAAATACCCTTGAATTTGTCTCTAGTGACTTTTGTTCTTTATCTTTGCAAATTTGTCAGAATTTTTACAATAAATGTTTATGTTCTCTTCACCATGAATTAATATGCAGCCAAGTAGGCATGATGGCACTGAATATTTCTGTTAAGAAGTTTTACCTGTATTTTGAAAATATCTATTTTTTAATGCATTTGGTGAAGATAAAACTCTGCCACACATACTTCTCTACCTGTGAGGAAGAAGAAGGAACTAATGACAGATGACAATGTGCTCCAATTTACAAAGAGTGGAAGCACTATGTGTAAGAGCAGTGTTGGGTAGAATAAAATTGGCCCTTGAGCATTTTCTGCAGTCTCTGCAATGTTCTCACTTAGCTATTCCTGCATTCAAAGAGTCAGAAATAGTCATGCTCCTTGAGTTGTATCAAAAAGGCTGTCAGGTCAAAGTTTTTGTGTGATTAGAAACTATGCCCTTCTCACATGTAAAAACTGAAAAAAAAAGAAGAGTTTGGTGAATAAGTCTTAAAAGTGCAAAATTGACCTTGAAAGCACTAATTTAATACTTCAACAACATTAAAGTTTTACGTTTTTCAAAGAGTTAATATATGTTCCACTGTCACCCCGATAGATTGTCACGGACTCTTTTTTGTGCAGGTGACAGAAAGAAATTTTTCAACAATAGTCTAGACACAAAATGTGCTTTACATGACTCTTCATCCATCCGTGAATTGAATAAAAGAAGAAATAAGAAGTGGGTGGGAGACAGCAGGATTAAGGACATATGACAGGCACTTTTGATGCATAATTGCTGGACAGCTATTTTCTCTGTCCTACAGTAAACAACTTCTTGTGAAAGCATTTTTCCCAAAGACATAGGCAGACCGCTTTTTGCAGATCCACATTGCAGCACATCTGCTCTGGATCATCAATCTTATGCTAGGAAATGAGAGAGACAAAATAAATTAGAGATTAAGAGTATTTTTCTACTGTTACCTGACAATTTGATGTTGTTCCTGAAGCTGTGGTGTATCTTCCCCAGAGTGTTTTCTGAGGAATGATAACAAGGTATCCAGTAATTAGAGCTTCCTGACAGATCAAGGAAAGGCTGATGTAAATTCTGAAACATGTTGGAGTGAGTCCAGAGAAGGGCCATGAAGATGATAAGATGGCTGGAGCACCTCTCCTGTGATGACAGGCTAAGAGAGTTGGGGTTGTTCAGCCTGGAGAAGAGAAGGCTCTGGGGAGAACTAATTGCAGCCTTCCAGTACCTGAAGGGGACTACAAGAAAGCTGGAGAGGGACTCTTTATCAGGGAGTGTAGTGATAGGACAAGGGGTAATGGCCTTAAGCTGAAGGAGGGTAGATTTAGATGAGATATTAGGAAGAAACTTTTTACTCTGAGGGTGGTGAGGCACTGGAACAGGTTGCCCAGAGAAGCTGTGGCTGCCCCATCCCTGGGAGTGTTCAAGACCAGGTTGGATGGGGCTTTGGGCAACCTGGTCTAGTGGAGGGTGTCCCTGCCCACGGCAGGGGGGTTGGAACTAGATGGTCCTTAAGGTCCCTTCTATGAGCATATGATTCTGTGATTCTATGATTTTATGGTAATTTCAGACTTGAAATCAAGAATATATAACCAAGGTGTTTTGAGATTGTTTACTAGTTGCTTTTAATATTGAGCATGATTAACTCCTAGTAAGTAGTGAAATGCATCCTCTGTAGTTGGTGACTTTAAAATCAAGAATATGCACTTTAAAAAAAAATCTGAACAGTATGGGACCATTATTATTTTTTTTTCTTATTCTAATTTGGATCCTGAAAGAGATTTCTTACAGTGGAAAAGCTGAGAAAAATGGAGAGGGTTAGGCTCACTTTGTGGGCATATGTTACTCTGCAATCAATACTACTTTTAAGAATAAAAGTATGCCTTATGCTGTATTTTGTTTGTAATAGCATATGTTGCTGGTTGTGTTCAACTTTAATTTCCATATGTTTGGAATGGTAAGCATCTAGTGGGAAATTCAGTGAGGCTGAAAAGGATTTTCCCTTATACACTCCTGTTTTCAAACATTCATAACTTTGTATTGGATTCTTTGCGATGAAATTTCAGATTTAGTCCCAGGGAAATTCATGGAGTTTAATAACAAGACTCACATAATCCTGCATCTTTGCAATGAGGCAGCAACAGAGATGTTCACTGTCCTTGTTTGTTATTTGGTTCACTGGAACACACTGCTGAACAATTCTGTTGTACGTAGTCATTTTAGTATAGTCTGAAAGTTTTCATTTATGTGGCTGTTTATACTTGCTTTGTAACATTCACGGTGTTCTATTTCATTGTGGAGAACTAAAACATGTATTTAAAGATGTTTCCTCTTAAAGTGTAAATGTAAATACACATCGACTGTCTCTTTCAGTTATAAAGATAAAACTCCATGTCCTGCCTGGCACATGATATAGTAACAGTCCTGCCCGGGGCAGGCTAACACAAAATGCTGACTAAATCCCTTCCCCTCCCTTTTGCTGAAAAGGAAGCGAAAACATTTTTTCCTACTAAAAAGAAAAGTAACTTTTCTAACAGGTAAGGTTTGGGCTGATTTAGGAAGGCACATTTTTTGCATGAGTAAAATCTTTGGTGAGGAATAATGCAAAATGTAGTCTTACATACTTATGATTTGACTAAGAGCTTGAATTCCTCCTGCTGCCAATGGGCCTTGGGGTACCTGCACGCCTAGCAAATTTCTCCTGAGCTTATTAAGAGTTTTGCTTAAGAACTGTGGACTCACTGCATGTGCTGGTTGTGTACTGTACTTCATGTAGAACTATCAAGCACTCTGATTGTCTTCCAGTCAAGCACAAGGGCTCTACGGTTGACTTAGGAAAACAGTCTTGTTTAAAAGGGCATCATTAGAAGAGAGCTATAAAAAGACCATCCTGCTCTTCTGGGAGTCTACCAACTTTTTTTTTGTTGTTGGTTTTTTTGTTTGTTTGTTTGTTTGTTTGTTTTGTTTGTTTGGTTGGGTTTTTTTTGTTTGGATTTTTTTGTTTGGTTTTTTTGGTTTTTTTTTGACTTAGAAATGTGCCAGAGGCTGAGGAATAAGAGATCCTGAGATCTATTCTGACTGGCACTGATAATTATTACTTACCCGAGGTGGTGACTATAGCAGTACCAGATCACTTAGGAGGCCTCAGATGTTGACAGGGAAATAGAATGAATGATCTTATTAATTAAGCCATCAGATTCATAGAGAGGTGATGTGATTTATACTGGAAATTTGTAGCCAGAGGTGGAAGAAAAATTCACCAACACCTCTAAATCCCAGGCTACTTCCCCTGAATATTTTTTCTCTTATATTCATTTATTGGCCAAATTTTTAATTAACTGTTTTCTGAGGGAAGAAGGAGCACAGTGTAACTCATTCTAGGAGGCTCTGCAGTCTGATCCGTGCCCCATAAATTCAGACTTCTAGACAACTGTATTTTCATCTTCTTGTTGACTCTTGTTTGTTGTGCAACTTGTTATGCCTTGGTAGCTACTTTGCAGCAAGATGTCCAGGAGGCACTATGATAATGTCTGCATTACAAAGAATGCTGACCTGAGGGCAGAGCTTTCAGTCTTTCTTCCTCCATTTTCAAATGGTTCCTCAGGCAGGTTTCTGTTGTGTTATCATATGATGTTTTCAGTTCATTTAATATGCATTTTCCTCACATTCTATATAGTGAGGAGGTATTTGTTAATGTTTAATACAGTACTTTCATTCTCAAGTGAAGTAAAAACAAGCAGTCATGTATGGAGTCCTGCAAAATGCATAAATACATAATGATGCACCCTCATCAGATGTTTGTGGCACACAACTGAGTGTGCATGAACAGATGAGAGCATTCATTTCCTCACAGAATGGCATTCACACTGTGAATTTAAGAGACCCTGTAGTGGGAGAAAAATGGGATCCAGTTAGTATATCCATCCATCTCTTGTGTTCTCACTGGAAGAGTGCACGGTGGAGCCAGTTGGAAAGAAACAGGTAAATTATTCATCTAGATTTTCACATGGGAAATTCACCCTTGAATGTATTGCTTTTGCCCGTGGTGATGTTCTTTTTATACCAACTTAATTCTCCACTGTAGTTTCTGTCAACTTCAACTTTGTTCCACTCCTGTCCTTTTAGTCTTTGCTCCTCTTCTGTCCCTTTATTCCACTTTCTTCCTTTCCTTCTTTTTAGTTCATTTCCCCTAACAACCTCCTACTCTCAAAGAATGCAGTTGGCATTACTCACTGGTCTTGGATGTTCTTCCACTCCTTCTTTTCAAGTGACATTCAGTTTGAGAATAAGATGCCTGCCTTTCAGCACCTGTACATGAAGTAGGTGGTTAAATTTTTGATTGCAATGCCATACTTATTTTGTACTCAGTCAGTGGATGATCACAAACATAACATTTGCACATTAGAATAAATAAGCAGTAGGATTTGATAAACTCTGAAGAATCAGGATGTTTGCGCTTGTATTTCAGTCATTTGTCATATAGCAAGACTAGCAGAAACATACTGAATTGGGCAAAAATTCCCAAAATTACTTCAGTCGGCCAGTCATCCAGTAACGTGTTTTCTTGGTCTCATCTTCTTCAAACACCTTTAATATCAACTGCCCTGTTAACTACTGAGCTTATTAACTCTCTAGTAATAAAACTAACAAGGAATTAAAATCAAGATGTTGCCATATATATATTTTAGGAGTATGGAATTCAAAGGGTGATTTTCTCCCCTTTATATCTTTTGAATAAAGAATTTTAAACTTACAGGAAAACAGAATGGGAAACAGATTTCAGGGAATAAAATACTAAAACATCACTAAACAATAATTAGGCAACTAATCATATAGTTGGAAAGACCACAGGTACAAGAGTTTCTGTTGATATGTATTTACCATTAAATAATAATTAGTGATGGGCACATAGATGAACTACTTTGCCATCATGAACTGCTACAAGTGTTAGCAATATGCTCAGAGATCATTGGGTAACTCAGTCAGGTAATAATGTTGTCCTGGTTGTATAGTAAAAAAGAGAATCTCTGGAGGATTATAATTTTTGTTTTAGTGTAACAGTGAAAGACAAAATGCAAACGGAGAGGAATTATTATGCTGTGAACTTTCTTATCCTAAATTAAACATTGATCTCTAAATATCATCCAGATCTGGATTAATGCAGAGGGTGACAGGAAAATAACAAGCAATCTCCTGTATCATACATTTATTTACTATTACCCTCATCCTGCTACCACTGAAGAATATGACAAAAAAAAAAAAAAAAAAAAAAAAAAAAAAAAAAAAAAAAAAAAAAAAAAAAAAAAAAAGTTGTGAGGCTACAGTGATCCCTGTTGATGGTTTTTGCTTCTTGATGTCGTTAGTAACCAACATATACTGGAGAACCAAGTAGATTTGCAAGACATTTAGAATTGACCAATACATTCAACTGATCTTCAATTCCATGTGCATCAGAACTGAAAGAGTAATTCCTTGCCTTGCCTCTAAATTCTGTAAAGATAATTTTCTTTGCAAGTGTGCAATTGCCCATAAATTTTGTCACAGAAAGAATAAAGGGAAAAGCTCCATGGAGCTAAATTGTTTCCCACAATCCATAGTAAGATGGCATTTTTCTACTACCAAATCTTATCCTTATTTTGTGTTATGTCTAGTAGGTTCAGGTAGCTGTGCCTTTAATTAATTCAATTTAATATTACCAGCACATAGACTTTCCATTCCGTTACTGTAATTGATTCTGAACTCCGCAAATAGATTGCAAGGCAGGTTTTCTGATGATGTGTCTACAACCTTATAATCAATTCTTTCATTGACTCATGGGGTTTTTAGAGAAAGAAAGAGAGAAAGAGAGAAAGAGAGAAAGAGAGAAAGAGAGAAAGAGAGAAAGAGAGAAAGAGAGAGAGAAAGAGAGAGAGAGAGAGAGAGAGAGAGAGAG
>VXBL01010512.1:347873-421105 GCA_013400195.1 Aramus guarauna
GAAAGAAAGAAAGAAAGAAAGAAAGAAAGAAAGAAAGAAAGAAAGAAAGAAAGAAAGAAAGAAGTCATGGCCATAGAATCATTTGATTTATATTAGTTTGGATATATTTTTGAGTGGCTAATTCATCTGAGTGTTGATATCAATTCAGCTAGCAGCCTAGTTTCTGTTGAAGGAGATGGAGACAAGATATGCTTTTCAGACTGTTAACTTTGTCACCAGATATACTATTTCTTTAATGGATTAGCTATTTTCTTCTGTCATTTTAAGAAGTTTATTTTCTGCAGATGTGCTAAAGTACTCAGCTTGGGCTCGTATCCATAGATTTTAAATGTCTTACCTGTGTACTAAGGTGGAGCCTGAAGTGTCATGTGGCCATTTTTGGAGTAGGTTCATAGTCGCCAGAATAACTTCAGCTTTAAAAAATCTCTCTGGTTCAGAAAAGTAATTTTTCTATTTTCTATTATGTGGAATTAAATTTTTAGACTCCTAAAATCATAGGGAAACTTTGGAAGCACCTGCAGAGGTCATCCCATTGAGCCCCCATCCTCGAAGCTGCTTTAATCAGATTATGTTGACATGCCCAATTGAGTCCCGAACACCTCCAAGGGTATTTCCTCTCTGGGAAACCTCTTCCAGTGCCTGACCAACCTCAAGGAGAAATGTTTTTTTTTAAAAATATGTAGTTGAAATTTCCAATGTTCCAGCTTGTGGCTATTACCTCTTATAATAGTTGCTATCATCAGATTACATGAATAAAGTGTTAATAATTTTTAATGGCTTTTTTTCCTGTTGTAAAGTGAAATCTTTTTGTGTGTTATGGCAACCACTAATGGTTGGTTTTGTTTGTTTAGGTTTTACAATATTCATTACCACAGGTTCCCAGAAAGAAAGAAAATATTATGAATTTATGGCAGTTTGACAATCTTGTCATTAAAATCCTTATGTATTTAATGAAAATGTGAAGGAAAAAATAAAAAAGAAGTGGAATGCTGACTGTAAATAGTTTTCTCAATCAAGGGTCTCTTTAATGTCTAGAAATGTGAGATGTCAGAGATAGTTCTCTCTCAATGTCTTTGCTACTCCAGGTAGAAGGATCCCATATAAAGCAGGTCAACTTGTGCAGCAGCTGGGAGCTGCAGAGAGGTGGGCATGGGAGAACTGGCAAGCAAGGGCATATTGCCAAAAGCTTTGGCTCACAGGAAGGTTCACATTCAATTTTTTGTCAACGAATCTCTTTTTCAGTTTTTTACTTCTTCTCTGGTTTACCTTAGATCAGTCTCTGGAGGACAGCTTCACAATACAAAGAACGGGCATTACATACTGAACAGGGAAGAGGAAAATGATAACTGTCAACTGCAGATATAAATTTGGTGAGTGATCATATCAGAAACACTATGAAATGACAGCATTTCTTCACAGATATATAACTTTCTTTTCAAGGCTGTACTGATGTGCAAATTTAATTCTACTTCCTTTATGTAACATTGGGAAAAATGGCGTATAAGTAGTTCTCAGAGCAGAGAATAAAGTTAGATCTCCCCATTTCAGATTAGTGCCCTCACTGCTGAACTGTGGAATCATAATCCCTCTTTCTTCCTTCTTTTGGTCCAGAGGAAGAAGATCACAGCTGATTTTATTTTATTTCAGCAGTACTGTACCTGTCTATAAAATAGTGGTACACAGCACTGTGTTGCCACAAGCTCCATGCATGGATACGTGAAGGACCACACAGACCTGTAGCTGTGGCATGAGATGAGACAGCAGGGGCTGCTGGGACAAATGCTATCTTCCAAAGTGGGCTGGTCCTTCCAGTTCAAGCCCATCAGGGCCATTCCCTCTCCACAGCTGTCTGACATGTGACCTGTGCTGAGACTCAGCCATACAGAGATTTTGGTGGCAGTGGAAAAGATGGATGATAATAGGATGGCTAATCATAAGATTGCTGTTCCAATACAGTATAGATAGGAATAATGGCAGCTATATTCTAACCACTTTGTCAAATTGTAAAGTAATTCAGTTTGCTCATTGTATTGGCTCTTCCTATCTTACAGTATCTCCGTATGGTAGACCACAATGTGGAGTTGATGACAGATTCTTGATAGCTTTGGTCCAGGCAGCAAGCAAAATACAGACAAGCAAAATGCAGCTCAAGATCACTTTATCTGATTCTTGGAAATTTAACATTTATTTGGGTAACTCTATGCTGCATTGGGAGCTATGCTGTGGACCTACCCTAAAAGAAGGCTAAGCAAAAGTATTGCTTGTGTATGGTCTGCAGTGGAGAGAAAATTTCTATCCCACAAAACCAGCTTCAGACCATGAGGGTGTCAAAAGGGTTGAATAATTCTGTTGCATGTGTATTAAGGAGATGGTACCTACCACAGACTAACGGAAGGTCTCATGAAAGGATAGGCAGTCAAACAAAACCATGCAGAAGAATAGCTGCATATTCTGACTGAGGCATTTAGTCTCATTTGCACTGATTTCACTTAAAAAAAGGGATTGCAGATGCTCAAGTTCTTGATGGGTAATCAATTGTTTGTTTCAGGTTTGTAGCTAATAAGTATAACATAATCCTTGTTGAAGATTAAATTCTTCATTTTGCATGCTTAACTAAGATTGATTTGGTGATGACGCAGGAAAATGTCAGCATATGTGGTTCCATCTGGGTATTTCACTCAGATTTTCATATGTGGGTATGTGGCAACTATATTTACTTTTTAAGTGATGGAAGTGGTAAGTTGTACTGCTGAAAAGATCGCATTCATGAACAGAATGTTTATTGTCTCCTGTGATCTTTGTAGGTCAGAAAAAATCATTCTGTTCCTCTTTGTTTGAAAAATAGATATACTGCAGGTAACTGTTAAAAAAATAAGTAAAACAGTGCATGGTTTAAGGCACTAGAGGTGGCGAAGAGGTAAGACCTGGAGAAAAGAATGAAAAGTAGACTTCTGTCACTGTTTGTTGCCTTGGCCAGAAAAATGGGATACCTTTCAGCTGTAGGTCCACTTAACAGCTTAAGAAATTATTTTGCTGGGCACAGAAATTACATAAGAGCTAGCCAGTTCTTCTAAGTTCTTCAGCATTTGAATGGAAAAAATTAGTAGTTTTGTCTGCAAGTATCTGTGTCCTAGTAGCTACAGAAGTTTTTATGACTGCATAAAACTTTACTGTTTTTTCTCACTTACCTGACAGAGTTGAGAAGACTTTGGATGTCAGAGAGTTGTCTTCAGTGCATGTAATTACAAGCTGGTGACATTAGATCATCCGTAGAGGCACCAGAGAGGTCATCACTGGTTAATGCAGTGTCACTGCCATAACATTAAAAAGGAGTGGATGTGCCCAAATGCCCTTTCATTACTCTTGGACTCAGTTTTATTGCTTAAGAAGTGCCTTCATGCATTTTGATCCTATCTTTCCTCTCCTGATGTTACTTAGCCAGGAAGAGATGAAGAAAATGACACAAACTGTTGCAACACTTACAGGAATCTAGACCTTTTCAGCATACAAAACTACATCTAGTCCTGTATATGATGGCTGAGAAAATAGCTTTACATCAGAAGAATTAGGTACATTGACAATGTGTTCAGCTCTAAGACTTATTAGTGCTCTAATAATTCAAACAATGGTATAGCTGGGTCTTGACTGAGAGGATATTGTCAATAGGACATCTCCACCTGACATTTAAGCAGTTTCTAGCTATTCTGTTAGGTGACTAGATTTATGAAATTTGCATATTATTCTTATGGTACAGACCTTTGTTCACCAGAAGATCACGCTGCTTGTTTTCAGAAGTGATTCTTCTGATTCATGCTGAAAGGTGACTCTCTTGACATTCCTGAGTGATAGCATAAGGAGCGTAGGCATATTTTACTGTCCTTTGGCAGCAGACAGATGGAGGCAGGATTTTCAGTCTCAAGTTGCTAGACATATGCCCCAGGCAGCTTCCAAACTACTGGAATGTTCTTGAATGCTAATACTTGCATTTTGACCTTTGTTGGCAAACATGAGCAGCAGATGTGTCCATCCTGTGACTCTACATCTGAAGAGGCTGACATGTTCCTCACGAAGTAGGAGTAGCCTTTAGCTTGAACCAGTATTGACTGAGTCCATGTTAGGATCCCAGAGTCTGAAATAGGGCACTGTAGGTCTAAAAGCAGTATTATTTGTCACTTGTTGTAATGAAATAACTAGGTTAGTAATTCAGCTATTGAACAGCAACTTAGACCGGAAGGGAGATCAATAAAAAACATAAAAATTACCAAGCCTTGCCAAAAATGTATTATCTATCGCAGCTGACCTGAGCAATGCACAATGCTGCCTTCTTATTAAGATCGATACTTGTGTTGTCTTCTAAATGTAATTTAATGATATTGCAACTGAGAACACCCTTTGGGCATGAACCTCTGCAGAGCATTAATAGCTTAGAAAAAAAGCCTATATAATATCTATCTAAAATAATAGCTAAGGAACAAAGTCTCAGTGACTCTCTTAAAGGCAAGATAATACATTAACACAAAACTTGATTGCATGTCTTACATCTTTTCATTCTGAACTCCAGTGAAGTTAAGGTAAACTAAAAAAAAAAAAAAGATGCTAACTGGACAAAACACAGAGGTTACATTCTCAAGCATTGTTGCAGTTCTTTAACAAGAAAAAATCTGAGGATTTTAAAGATATCTTTACTTTTTGTCATTGGTATTAGTACTTACCCATACAATTTTTAGCGGCTGTTTTACATCCTGGTATAATTATTTTGGTGAAGAATGTGATTTTTGCTGATATAATTTGACAAAAACTATGAACATCTGCTAGTTCCTACTAGAAACAGAATTAGGTGCTAATGTGGTTTATTCCAATTGCATTAATTATAAGTACTGGTTTCAATATTATGAAGGACTGTTGGAATATGCATGTTTGTATACATTGTTCAACTGAAGTGTAGTGGTACACCTGAATGTTCTTTCTTTACCAAGCAATATTTAAGAATTGTTTTCTTCCGGAGCTTGGTAATCCAGCATTTTCCATTTGAGTATGAAGATCCTTTTTTATTTTGACTGGACGCAGAAGTGTTTGTGACTACTGGAGTCAGCATGCTCATTATTTTACTTTTTTAAACCATTTTTTAAGCACTTTATATATTTTGAAAAGTGCAGGAAAAGCACAATTATGTACTGTGTTCCCACTGCCAACATAGTACCATGCAAAAAGACCAGAGAAGGCAGTCTTGGCAAATAAAAGGAATTGTTAGAACCTCTAAAAATCCACCCATCAGAAATATATCTTTAAAATTTAGTAACTAATTTATATGACTTGCATCAGGAAAGTGAGACAGAAAAAAATCGGGGGATAGAAATGGGCTCAGTAGTGTAGGAGGGTTTGGCAAGTTGTGAAGTTATTTTGATTAGGAAAGTCAAATGATGTAGTGCAATATGCATCAGAGATGTGGGCAAGTGAAGGACTGGGAAGGCAAGAATAGTAATTCAAACGGCAAATTATGATGAAGTAGCTAAGGTATTAGGTGGCAATGACATTTTGGCAGCTAAGTTCATGATCAAATTGCTTGATGCATTGTTAAGGATTGTCAGTGTTCAGTGTTTGGGTTTTTTTTCAGTCTAAAACCTACCTATGGCCTTTCGACTTGATTATTTCAGTCCGTGCCCTTTCTTGCTTTCATTTCTTTTCTGCCACAGAGAATGAGAAAGGAAGTGTGGAGCTGAATAATAGAGGACTTGAGCTCTGAATTCAGTATTCAGGGAATTATGTGGTCTTTTCTGAGGAAATTCACATGAAAGGACTGACAGGAGAAAGTAAAGGTCCTTATACTAGATAGTGCCCCGATCACTTATTATCAACAACAGCAACGTCCTTGGGGTGGGGACACTGGCATACTTCCAGAAGCCCTTAAGCCCTGACTTCTCAGGAGCAGAGCTCAGGCATTTGCAGAAAAGCCTAGACCTCCCTTCCCTTTGCTCTGTGCCTGAGAGATACAAGACTTTCCTTTCCTTGTAACTGCTTCATCGAAGATTTTTTTCAGAGACAAAATACCTGGAAATTATGAAGCAAGGGAAAAGCATTCCCCCCACTGCCTGCTCTTTCTTTCCTAGGAAAAGCAGAAATCTGCTGTGAAAATAAGTTGGGAATGGATTTATGTATTAAAAGTAAACTCAATTATATCATGAGTTAGAAAACTGTTTAAGGCATATGCAGTTCTTCATTATGTATAATTAGACAATGTTAGGTAAACCACAGTAAGGCTTACTTATATTTATGAAATAAATATAGATCCTTTGCTTTTCAATGATGGAAAATATAGATGATATTAGAGATAGAGGTATTCTGCATATGAAATATGTATGTATATTGGTTAACCAATGGCATTCATCTGGAAATGTAATATCAGAATTGTTGATTTGTAAACAAAAAGACTTTTTTTTCTGTCTCAGAATTAAAATGTAAATAGGCACCTAACAATGTACTTTTGGAATTTAAATGTTAGAAAGCTGGAAAATGAACAAGATATGCGTTGGCATAGTGAATTTAAGAACTGATCTTTAATTTGGTGAAATGAACACAGGGACTGTAACTTCCTGCAAGTGCAAGTTTATGGAATGAAGGAACTTTATTTCCTGTCCTCATTATTTACAGAAAAAGTGTCAGAAAGCTGCTGGAAAAGCAAGGAAGTATGTTGGGCATAGCCTGTTGAAGAATCCAGGGATTAAGGAGGCCTTAAAAGGGATTTGGCAGTCGATTGGGTCATCAGGGTGTGCATGCAGAATTGATGGGATCCCTTCTGTTCCCCTCGCAGGTGGGAAGGAGGAGTCTGCAGCAATATGTATCGGAGGTGACAAACTGTGAACTACAGCATCTTGGTCAGCAGCCGGAAGGACCAGACTGCAGCATATTTCTCTGTCAGATGGAAATAACCACCCTATGATTTCACGGAATTGCGTATTCCCTGATGTTTATTAAACCACTTCTTATTTAATATTTTAAGCTGAAAATTATGAAAGGTAAAGCAGAGAGACTCAAGACAACTCAGCAAAACAAAGGGTTTGCTGTTGGACTTTGCTGCACTCTGGAAGGACTTCTCCAGATGCCGGGAGTGGGCATAGGGGCTGTGGCACTTCTTCCAGGGCAACTGCACTAGAAAACCCTGCTACTGCTAAGACACACGTGCTCTCTGCAGCATAGTTGGGCTTTGAGAGACTCCTATACCCAACTGAAAACAACCTGAAACAGAAAGAGCATGCTCAGATGTTCAGTGCAGGATAGAGGATGGACTCTGATGGACTCTGCTTTCTCCCCAGTTTTTGCCCTTGGTTTGCTGTCCTTCCCCTTGGTCCATACTTACCGAGGCTTTAGTAATGTTACAGCCATAGCTGGAAACACTCTCAAGACCTCTGGAATAGGAGGACCAGGAACCACAGTGCTAGTATCCTTTTGTGCTTCCACCGTGAAGGCTGTCAAAGTGTTACTGCTTTTCACCTGTCTGTTTTTCCTCCGGTCTCTCTGCCTCTTCTAATTAGGATTTGATTTTTAACCTAGTTCTTATCAGAAGGTAGCTCGTGACTGCCTATAGCTTCTGTCTGTTGTCCATCAAAAATTTTCTTAAGTTTTTGGGCATGACCTTTTAAAATCATAGACATTGTATACGTGTGTGCCTGTGCACTCTTGTTTGTTAAAAAAAAGTGTGAGAAATTCATTCACAAATAAAGCTCTATCTGTTGTGTTCAGAGAATCAGAATTCAGCAATGTCAGGAAAACAGTGAGAGAAAATGTGTTTTTTAATAGCTCTGTCAATGACTGCATTGTAATAGAATTCACTTTCATCCCTATAAACAAACATTAAATATATGCTTATGACATGATGAAATGACAGAATAAAGTCAACCTCTATAAATGAGAAATGTATTTCAGCTACAGGCAAAACTGAAAGAAAACTTTAATCAATATAATCACAAGGAATTTGACAGAGGATAATTATAAAGAAGCAGAAAGATGTCAGGGCTCATCCTTATATTTTTGTTGCTTCAGATTAGGTGTGAAGCAGAAGACTGAATTATAAAACAGTTTCTCATGCTTATGAACTCCAAACAAGCCCCTATTTTTCTAACAGGATTTAGATGTATTAGTCATAATCACTGTAAACTAAAGCCATAGCTGGGCATTTGAGTCAAGAATAACCTGCTTTTGAAACATACTAAATACCACCAAAATTCCTTTTACTTCAAAAAAGAGTGAAGGTTGCTTAACAGATATGAAAATAGTAATTTATCTTTAGTGTTTAAGCATGGATTTTACTGTACCAAGTCACCTACAGCTAATTTCATGACCCTTTTCTGCCCATGTTGATGTAAAATTGCACTAAATCAATAGAGTCACACTAGGGTAAGTGAGGTCAGTATCAGGATTGATTCAGACTTCAGTGCTATAGGGAAAATTACTGTGGTGTTTAATAATCAGTTTGGGACAAGGTCAAATTTACACTTTCCTTTGTGTCAGGTTTTACTGCATCTGCTTTACATAACCTACAGCTCTGCACTGCATAACGGGACCTTCTGCATTGCTTCCCTGAAGTAGCAGCAAAACCTGGGCAGAGGTACGAGGCCTGGCAACACCTACTGTACCACTCACATATGCATTTTTTTTCCATAATGGGTTTCCTTGGTGTTCATCACTGCAGTGCCTGAACATAGTATGTCACATGAAGTCTCACAGTTGCTAGCACTTGTTCTTGTGGGGGGACTTCAACTTCCCAGACATCTGCTGGAAATACAATACAGCAGAGAGGAAGCAGTCCAGGAGGTTCCTGGAGTGTGTTGAAGACAACTTCCTAACACAGTAGGTAAGTGAGCCAACTAGGGAAGGTGCTGCTGGACCTGTTTGTGAACAGAGAAGGACTTGTGGCTGATGTGACAGTTGGAGTGCGTCTTGGGCTTAGTGATCATGAAATGACAGAATTCTCGATTCTTGGAGAAGTAAAGAGGGTGGTCAGAGGAAGTGTTACCTGGGACTTGTGGAGGGTAGACTTTGGTCTGTTTAGGAGCCTTGGTTGCCAGAGTACCTTGGAAGGCAGTCCTGAAGGGCAAAGGAGTCCAGGAAGGCTGGACATCCTTCAAGAAGGAAATCTTAAAGGTGCAGGATCTGGTCATCCCCATGTACTGAAAGACAAGCCAGCAGGGAAGAAGACCAGCCTGGCTGAGCAGAAAGCTTTGGCTGGAACTCAGGAGAAAAAGGAGAGATTTTGGCCTTTGGAAGAAGAAGCAGGTAACTCAGGAGAACTACAAGGATGTCATTAGGCTATGCAGGGAGAAGAGCATAGTTGGGCCAAAGCCCAACTAGAAATTAATCTGCTACTGCCATAAAAGGCAATACAATTTTTTTCTATAAATACATTAACAGCAAAAGGAGAGCTAAGGAGAATCTCTATCCTTTATTGGGTGCAGAAGGAAACATAGTGACAAAGGATGAGGAAAGGGCTGAGGTACTTAATGCCTTCTTTGTGTCAGTCTTTAATAGCATGCTGGGTTTGCATGGCAAGGTTTTGGTAGCAGGAGGGCTACAGGGGTGGCTTCTGTGAGAGGCTTCTAGAAGCTTCCCCTGTGTCTGATAGAGCCAATGCCAGCCAGCTCCAAGATGGACCCACTGCTGGCAAAGGCCAAACCAATCAGCACCTCTGTGATAACATATTTAAGAATGAAAAAAACCCTCAAAAACAGTTAGAGAGCTTTTTCAGCCAGAGAGAGAAGTGAGAAGATGTAAGAAACTCCGCAGACACCAAGGTCAGTGCAGAAGCAGGGGNTGAACTTGAGCCCAGGAAGATGGGAGGGGTACAGGGAGGTGTTTTAAGATTTGATTTTCTCATTTCTCTACTCTGTTCTGTTTGGTAATAAATTAGATGAATTTCCTCTCTAAGTTCAGTCTGTTTTGCTCATGATGATAATAAGTGAGTGATCTCTCCCTGTCCTTATCTCGACCCACAAAGCTTTTCGTTATCCTTTTTCTCCCCTGTCTAGTGAACGAGGGGAGTGATAGAGCGGCTCTGGTGGGCACCTGGCCCCCAGCCAGGGTCAACCCACCACATACAGTAAGACCAGTTGTTCTCTGGGTACCCAGCCCCCGAGCTGGGAGCAGAATGAAGCCCTCATAATCTAAGGGGAAATGGTTAGTGACCTGCTACACCACTTAGACACACACCAGTCTATGGGGCCAGATAGGATCCACCCAAGGATACTGAGGGAGCTGGCAGAAGTGCTCACCAAGCCACTTTTCATCATTTTATCAGCAGTCCTGGCTAACTGTGGAGATCCCAGTTGACTGCAGGTTAGCAAATGTGACACCCATCTACAAGAAGGGCCAGAAGGAGGATCCGGGGAACTACAGGCCTGTCAATCTGACCGTGGTGCCAGGGAAGGTTACAGAGCAGATAATTTTGAGTGCCATCATGCAGCACCCTGGAGGTATTTAAAAGATATGTAGATGTGGGGCTCAGGGACATGGTTTAGTGGTGGACTTGGCAGTGCTAGGTTAACTATTGGACTTGATGATCTTAAAGTTCTTTTCCAACCTAAACAATTCTATGATTCTATGAAGAAAGTAGTTTTCCCATGCAAGGCAAGAAAATAGTAATTCAACCTTGAGAAGCAAGGCACTGGAGGACTGCCAGAAGGTCTGTCTCCTGCTCTGGGCTGTGCACAGCCTGACTGTACATCCCACCTCACAGTGAAGTCAGTGCACTTTGAGAAGTGAAAGATTATTGGCAGAACTTCTCAGATTTAATTGCTGTCAGTGTCAAGTATATTGCTGAAAGACGGTGTGATTTTGTAACTCAGCAGAGGTCTGAGAAGAGGAAGCACTCAGAAATTAATGTGACTTTTTGCAGAGTGAGGTGTCAAGAGGTGAACAAGAGTAACGGGATTTGATCCTTGAAGATAGCCCAAGAGTACCAATTTTATGAAAATGCATGTAGGAGTTGTGTGGGAGAAAATAAAGTATTTTAGTGAAGTGTGGTCATTTGTAGCTTTGGACGTAGCTGATCTTGGAATAAGGATGTTTATGGGTAAATGAGCGTTAATAATTTTGGTGAGTACTTGAGTACTGTTGTAGTAAGCCCAAAGTAACACACCACTCAATATAAATATTTTTTAAATAATTTGTTTTGATTAAAAACTGCCCTCTGAATTATGTTAAGTGTATCTGGACCATCTTTTAGCTTCTCTAAGAGACATTTTGAAAGCACAGCTAGGTTACAATTAAGTCATAGGAAACTCATACATGTCCAAGACAGGGGTTGTGAACCTTATACAAGATTCGGACACATATTCAAAATCCTCCCAGTCAACTACCAACTATCCCTGCAGCACATGGGCTCCGTAGATGCCTCTGTTCCTGCTGTGCTCTTGAAGCCTCCTTCCCTGGACACCCAAAGGCATTTCAGTTTTGATGTGGCTGTGAATCTTTCCCTCATCGTCCCCACAGTGCAGGAAAGAAGCCAGGGTCCATGGGGCGAGAGAGACCCAGCAGGATGGCAGCCTGTGGGTTTCTTCTGCGTCCTGCTTACAGACTTCTCTCAGAAACACTGCATTAGTATTTAGGAACGAAGAGCAACTGGGTGAAGTGAATGATCAAGCATAGTTACTGCAGCCCATCTCTCCTCTTTCAAATGAACAGCCAGCCAACAGCCGGATGCATTTTTCCTGCCTGAAGCAACCTGAATTTTTTGCGGTGTTAGAGTTTTGACTGTGAGGAAAACAGTATCCCTCAAGCCTCAGAGTAGCCTTTGGCCAAGGGGTAAGACTACTTTCCAAGAAGATGGATGTGCACTTAAACTCCCTTAAGGCAACTGAATCTGGATGTCCTGGTTCTGGATTTAAAGCTGTGCCCTAACTACTGAATTATTTTATAAAAATGTTGTTTGCAGCTCCATTATGTATTAGAAGGACAGAATTACCTCTTACTCTTCCATTTTCTTTAAATAAACCTTGTGCTGTCACTTTTTTGTCTTGGGAGTAACATAGAGGGAGTTATAGTCAGCAAAGTGCCTAAGCCCCAAAATGGGCTTGGATTTATTAAACACACATTTCATTGTTTCCCTTGTTAATGGAGCACTGGCATCAGTGGATTATTTTCTAAATCACCCTATTTATCACATATCCAGAGTTCATCATTTTTCTCTGACAGCTCAGAGCTGCAGAAAAACCAATATGGATTGAAGTTAACCCTGGTTCATTTCCACATCTTATAAATATCATGATCCATATATAAACCAGACATCTACTCACCAAATAATTCAGGAATTTGTTATGAAAAAAGAAAAAAAATCATCAAATAAAAAGGAGTAAAATTAAAGTTTCCAGAAAGTAGGAATTTTCTGTTTCAAGTATTAAAGAAGCTAAGTGATGTCCCAGAAAATTCTGATGAATCCTTTCATGTCTGTCTGTCAGTGCTGAACATTTTCCTACTGCACCTTTACTAGTGATTCCTCCAGTTAATTGAAAAAATTTCCAGGAAAGAACTGAAGACATGATTTTTACTGCTATTTATCCTGATTTTTCTCTTTCGGGTTTCAATTGGTGCTTTTATGCCCTCCATTAATAAACTAAATAATGTACTTCCTTCCAGAAACAGAGCTTCAGGGTTTCTTCTGAAACCCCATCTCTCTCTGAGATGAACTTCTGAGCTGTAATAATTCTTCTAAACCTCTTTCTATATATTTTCAGGATAACCTACTTGAGCAGAAAAACACAGTCCTTTATATCATTTTTACTGACAGAAGAATTGCAAATTGAATCTCTTTTAGATAGACTCTGGTCCATGTAACACAGTCCTAGTTAGTTATACTATATAACTCTGCAAACCACTTTGTCCTGATTGTTTGCAGTTTACTGAGTGATTGTTTCAATGGAAACACCATATTCCCCTGCTGAGTAGACAATTGATAACCTCACCCTCCTAGGTCTGCATACGCAATTGTGTAAAAGCAGAGGGAGGGGCTTGCAGCGTAGCTGTGCGGTGCGTATGGTGCTGAGAGTTACCCACGTCAGTCTGTTATTGGCTTGCTCTTCCAGAGAGCAGAAAAAATGCTTAGTGATGCTAGATTTTACTGGTTGTGCACCTAATCCGAGGTCGGAGATCAAAAATATTTGTGTCTACTCCAGAACCTAAGTTTATAGCCTCCCTTAATGTTAGAAAGAGGATTTCTCAAAAGCGTTCAGTTTAGCTGAACTGTCCTTCCCGTAGTAGGACCCCAGGGAGAGCAAAGCTCAGTAAAAATCAAAGTCCAAATCTTCAAAGGCTTTCCGGATACCTAATAACATTACAGAAACATAATTTGCCATGATGGATGTTATTTTAAAATTTACCTCCACTTTCAGTCTCTGAAAAGGTTGAGAAATTTCCTTTTGCTTTGAAAAGTAATGAAAAGCAACATAATCAAAAGCACCAGAAGATGAACTATTAATAAGCATCATGATGTGGTATTTTAGAAACTTTTTGTTCAGATTATATGCTTTTCTTAACATATATCTAAATAGCTTACTATCTGAGGCAGAGTAATTATGCCACCAGCCCAGGAAGCAGAATGCCTGAGGCTAATATGGAATCTTCACCCATAACTGATATTTTGGCTTGAACAAATAATTTGTATCCTGTTTGCACTGAGATAGCTGTGGTGCTATTGTAACTCAGTTTTAATAGCACAGCATTAGTAATCTGGAAACAAGTGCACGCCATAAGTACCAGGTACAAGAGAGAAAAAAAAATAAATCTCAATTACAAGAAAATGTATGCAAAGAATGAAAAAAAGACCACATACTTGGAAAAGCATAGTGACAGAATATCTTAAAAAGAGGCAGAGTGGAACGTAATAACATCACAACTAGCTCAAGAGAGATTGGCACAAATTCATTTTAATTTGTAGCACCTTCTGGCTCATCAGCTTGCATAGATTCATTGGCCCTGCACTGAATCAGGGCTGTATATGATTCATTTTATATGATGACATATATGTCGAAGGATTGTCACAGCTGGCAGACAGTGATAAATATTAAATTTAAAAAGCTTACTAATTTTGCAGACAGTCTTGCATTGTGCTTATTTGGCTTGCATTACTGTGCTGCCATACAACAAGTGGCAGCACAATTAATCATGAGCATCACAGGGTAATTTGTTATGACAGAGAGCCATGTGTGCTCATTAAAGACAGCTTCTCTTTTATCCCTTTATATTATGTTCCTCCCTTTGTGATTCTTGTCAAGGAACTGGATTATATAACAGGACTACTTGAAGATGAGGGCTTATGGGTGGTGATTCAAGGAGCTTTAGACCATCTATCCTGCTTAGCTTGCAGGTGATGGAGGAGCTACAGAAGTTGTAAACTGTCACGCAAAATGAGGATTAAAAACCCAAAACAGTTGTGGTGATCATGTGGTATGCTATTTATTAGTGCAGGTTCTGCCATCGCCAAGTAGGCAGCCTGTGGTGGCTCCTTCAAGTTCAAGAGAGACCAGACCACCTCCATTTCCCCACCACCTGCCAGAGAGGAGCTTAGTTTAGCAGATGTGTGGGACGTGTGCAATGAATATGTAATTTCCCAAGTCGTTACCCTTCTGATCAGCCACTGCAATGATCAAAGCCATTGATCAGATGGCTTTTCTGTCCTCTGTGACCAGGTTTTGTGGCAGTCTTTCCTTGCTGGAATTGCATTGCATTACTGTGACTTAAGGCTAGTGCAAAGATTTTAGCTTGTGCTTTTTTCCTTATAACGTCTATGGCATAGCTGGGCTCATGCACTGATCCCCTTTAGCTATCTAATTGCTGACCTCATTTGCTAATTAGGCTAAATATATGTTAGGCATAATCTGTAGCAATCTGACCGTTCACCTCAAGCATTGCAGTACTAACAGACAAAAAAACCACTTGTGCCACTTCACCCTTCTACATAAATGTAATTTTTTTTTTCCACATTTTTCAACATTGAAATTTGAATGGCTAAGAAGTGAAGGGTTATGCCAATAATACAGACAAGATCTGTGATTCAGTTGCATTATATCAGTAGGCAATAGCATAGACTATTTCTACTAATTTATTTCCTGGGTTCAACAATATGCAAAGGTGTCTGAAAGGATGCACTATTTAATTTGCTTCTATTCAGTAGCATCTTTTCTCTAAAGAACTCAAAAGAGCAGCCTAAAAGCTTGAATGATCCAGTAATAAATACATTTTTTTCTAATGTTGTGAGGGACTAAACTGAGGCAGAGACAGTAGATAATGCTGTCCAATGTCCACTTTATGTCACGGGGTTATAGAGAACATAGGAGTTTCTGACTTGTAATTCCATACTTATAATATCTGAAAAAAATTAGAGTATTGTTAAAAATATCTCATCATTTGTATTCACTCTAAGAAATTCTTATGTTAATTACATATGAATAAACATGTTTAAGGGAAAGCTTGAAAAAAATATACCTACATTGAAACCACTTAAATATGTACTGTTCTGTAAGAATTCATTTTTTAAACAATAGTCTCGCTATTGGAAAAATCCACCAGAAGTAGGAGAATATTTCAAAATAGCAGACATTTAAAAACTGTTTTTGCACTTTATTATCCTGCACTTTGTGTGATAAGTGACAGAGATCTCCATTTGCCTTTCTCATGCACATCTCCTTACTATTTGTTCTTTCACCACTAGCCCACCTCCTCACAGCTTATTTTAGCATTCAAAATGCCTGACAGAGGAGCTTCAAATAGACACACAATAAACATCAAAAAACCTCACATCAAGCTGACAGACCAAGACAAAAAAAAAAAAAAAGAAAAAAAAAAGTCCTCTGATTGTTAATCTGCCCTTTCAAAAATATAGCTTTCACTAGTCTGAGACCTACAATGACTAATACCCAACCCTCTTCCAGTAATAGGATCAGCAGAGCAGAGTACAATACATCATGTTCTCCTGGGCTACCTAGGCAAACCTCCTCCTACCAGACCACCCTCCTCTTGCCTGCCTGGCCTTTGGATATTGAAATTCTTGAGATTTTGACAGGCTCTGCAGCAAAATGCATTTACAGGCAATTTGGAGAGCTCAAAGCATTATTAGTTGTAATTTTCCTTAGCTAAATGGTTTCACTGTTGCCTGGAGAGAATGCTGTTAGGTTTTAATTCTTCTAAATCCTGCATGACTACTGGAGGTGAGGAGAAAAAGAAAAAGTATATGTTTCAATACTGATGAGAATGGGTTTACTCGTTTGCTGTAAAGGCTTGGTCAGACATTATTCTGGAGCTGTTAATTATCAGGATAGTACATACTCAGTTGCCATCAGGTAGCCATTTTTTTCTCATAGCAGTAGTGCTTCTCTTCCCTGGCTAGCCTTTGACATCAGTGCTGCTTATATTGTAGGATAAGACAGAGAAACAAAGATGCTCTTGAAATTCTCAAAGCGGATTTCTGTATGTTGAAGTGAAGAGGTAGATCCCTGCAGTCAGAGGCAGTTCTTACATTGGAACAGCAGGCTCCATCCCCTCTGGGACGTTACAAGCATCACTAAAATCTTTGTCTGTCCTGACCTTCATGGGTGGTATAATACAACAGAAGTAATGACAAACTTTGTACAAAGTTGTTACAGCGTGTAACGAGTTGCAACACCTAACAATTTCTTACAGAAAATAAACAAGTCATCTTCCTCCCAGTCCACCCGAGTGCTAAAACACTGCAGTCACCAGACATCCCCATGCACCTTCTTTGAGGATTTCACTGACCATCCCTGAACTCAGAAAGATCGGCACGTGGCAACTCAGGCCAAGCAGGAAAAGAAGTTTACCAGGAAAAAAATATTACAAAGTGCTTTACAGATTAATGACATTTTTCTTTTTCTTTCTTTTTTTTTTTTTTTTTGTAGCACATCACAACTACATTTTGTGTCTTGTTAATACTATGTTACTAATACATAAATTATACTGAGATTTTTTGTAAGATATCATTCCCTTAGACCTCCATTGCATTATCTGTGCATGCATGCACACAACCAAATACACACAAAAGTCTGCTACCAAATTTTCTCTTTAGAGCCCCATCAACTGATAAATATTAGAGCTACCACTGTCTGAGGTTATCGACATAAGGTTCTACATGTTATCACATCAGAAAGTCTATTGTTTAAAAGGAGAAATTAGAATATTAATATTTTTAGTGTTTTGATATAAAATTTGCATATATTTTCCGTTTCTTTCTCTGCTAGTTAACCTTCTTATAGGAAATGGGTTAGCTTACATTAACCCTCTAACCTCCATATTCTTCACATAAATTACATCTGCTTTAAGGTGGTACCATAATATTTTCATGAGAGAATCTCATGGTTCAAAAAATTCTTTGGATAATTTTGACTACCAACACCTGTATATTAATGTATTCTAGCATACAAACAGCAGAACCATTCAAATGTACAAACACGTGATAATCACGTAAGTCTTCCATTTTTCATACCAAATTATAAAGAAACACTGTCACAAGAGTAAAAAGAAGCAATCCAATCAGGCAGGAGAAACTATTATTGGAAAATAGGTATTTAGGTCTAAAAAACGTTCATGTATGTGTTTTCCTACTGCACCTTTGTTTGTGCTGCATGAGCCACAGGTATGTTTGCAGATTTAGGGTCATAGAATTAAAATGTCAACTTATGCTCTTTCAACAGCTGAAAAAATTGATTATCTAAAACCAAAAATTAAGCCAAGTGTACCTTGGCAATGAGTAGCACATCTATATTTGCAGATGTGTGAAGGGAAGGGAAGGGAAGAGTCTCACTTACATCTTTCCATTTGCTTGTGGTGTAGCTCCGCAGCATGTCATTGACTAATCACAGAAGAGATGAGTAATGGCATAGGAGGGAGGTATTTGGCTACGGTAATGATAAAAGAGGGAAACAGTGGTGAATGCAGAGACAAAGCAATGGACTTTGATCTGTGCTGGCTGGAAAATAAAGTCACAAATTTGAAAAAAAAAAAGAAATTGAGGCTTTAAATTTTTTTCAGTTTATTACTGAACAGAACTGAAATATTTTCATTCTGTGTATGTGGAAAAATGGCATTGCTATTTACCACCTGTTCTGCTTGGTTGCTTAGCTGTAAGAACACACGCCAGGTTGCAGGAGGCTCTGGCCAGAACCTTCACAGGGATGTCCTGTGCTCCCAATGTTTAATTTTTTTTCAAATTCATTTTTAACAACTGGACACACAGCACTTGAAAAGCTTCCCTATTAAAACTGTATATCCTGCTTGATGCAGGAGGACTAGGTGAAGGAACATACTTCAAATTTTTAGACAGCGTTTTAATGAAAATCAGTTTCAAGCAGCTACTTTGGCTGGCAAGTAAGAAAAACAACACAGACCAGATAATTACCAATATATACGTGTTTCCTGGTGCATATGACCTATCATACATCACTGATGGTTTTAGATTAATGTCTACACTTCACTTTCTAAAGGCATGGAAGTGAAGAGATACAAAGAGATGCTGGCAGCATCTACCCTGACATTCTGAAGAATGTAATTGTTAACAAGAAATTACTGAGCAGAAGTTATCACTCTTTTTCTTCTTCCTGCTTTTTCAATAGTTTCCAGCAGCTTTTCTGGCAAACAGCAGCTCTAAACTAATTAATATACTACAGGTTATTGTCCACGGCATCGAGAAGAAAAAGCCCATTAGCACATTACCTTCATCATCAGGACTTCTTTACCCCTGGGAATTTAAACCTGGCACAACTAGGGGAAAAAAGGTCCTTCTAGCTTGGGAAAATAGTTTTAGCCCTTTGTGATAACTGAAGTGCACTTTGCCAAGTATTTTTTTCTTCTTTGCATACTGTTTTCCAATGACATTTTTGAAGAATGAGGTTATAGCTTGGGAAAAGTCAATTAGGTTTTTGTGTACATAAAAATAGAACTATTCTGCTGAAGGCACCACTCAAAATGCATTGTATTGAGAAATAACACTTAAATAGCAAAATTGTGCTGTTGGGACAATGTATAAGCTAGAATAACCTGTCCTTTGAAGGATGGTTTGCTATCCCTGAACAGGTTGTACCAAGCAGTCTGCCACTGATTAGTGGAGAAGACCTTCAAAACCTTTCATTTTTGTTTGATGTAACAGGAGCAGCCAATGTATTGCCGCACCACTGTTGACCCTGCACCATTTGTAGCCACAGTAGAGGGCACTCAATCAAATGAACTAACAGACTTGACTACTATAAATGTGGAAGAACAACTCACGTTTCTTGGCAAAAAAAAAAGGTGATGTCTATCTATGGCATGTTGGATATAGTTTGAGTCCCAAAACAGTAAAACCTCCTGAAAATACACTCAGAACATCCATATAGGGCTTGGAATTCTTGAGTTTTTAATGCATGGCTTTGAAATTAATGATAATTAATGACATGATAAGGAAACAAGCTTCACCTCTGATAGTAAAGGAGAGGTTCCTTTTGCTTGATTATAGCATTCAAGTTCTAACAGGGTAATAAAAGGTGTTGATGGAAAAAAGCAGTCTCAGCTGAGATGCTGAGAAAATATCAGCAAAATTAGTGTGTCTGACAGTTTCCCCAGCAGCACCTGAAAAGGATTATTGGAGTAACGTGTTTGGCTCTCTTTAGCCTGATGTGTTAAGTTTGTTAAGCTTGTATTTTTGGGATGAACACAGATTGGCTTTTGGCTTCAACTGAGGATGCAGGGCCATTTAGTACCCAAAAGCAGCTCCACTTTGTAGTGGTCCCCCCTGCCTTTAAAGATGACAGTGATCTGAGTTCAGCCATATGACCTCAAAGAATTTTGATATTGAGGATTTTGTTGGGGGAAAAAAAAAAAATAAAAATAGAAGCTCATGGTTGTCAGTTTCCTGTTCTGCTGCATACTTGCTGCCATCTCAGCTTCTAACCTCTAGCTAGTGAATTGTTATATCTTGGAGCTGAAGTCATATATAAAGGTATATGGTTAATGAAATTCTTCATCATTCTTCAAGACTGACGATGCTATCCGGCTATGTAATATTATGTCCTTTATTGCTCACCAGGCTTTCTTTGATAGCTATAGCTATAGGTAACAAAACATTAAAGAGGAAATTGATATTCATTTGTTTCGCATAACTACTCAGTACACAGTCTTTCTGCATGAATATGCTGTGCTTCAGTTCTTAGTTCAATCTCTATTTAAATGAAAGCTTTAACAGGAAACTTACATCAGTTATTGACCTAAATTGTTAAGAGCAAATTTAGTTTTAACTTGGTAGGCTGCTTTGCAAACCCTGAACCTGACTGAAAGACCTAAATAGCAGTTAAGATTTCCTAACAGGTTCTTTGCAACACATAACCTGCCTCAATTACTTTAGCCATTAAAGACTGTCATTTTATGAGGTAAGATTAAAGATTACTTGTGTAAAGGAAATAGACAAATAAAAACTATATCTGTTTTTATTAGCTGCTGTTCAGAGACCATTGAGAATTGATTAGTCTGTGGCATTTTCATATCTATCTTTTGCAGGAATTAAAGGGTTTTATATGCTATTCCAACTTTTAAAATATTTCAGTTATACAGTTTATCTATTGAGTCAGCTATGAAGTTTGTAACTGCAGTGAAAGTTCTTTTCTGCGAAAATACAAATTTACTTAAATAAAATTTACTTTTTTGTTCCTGATATCAAAAAGATTTTTAAGTTTGAAAGTAGATTGTAACATTTTCAGAGAAAGTAAAGAAATACTCATTGATGAAACAATGAGCAGAGGCTTTTGTTTCACCTAGATGTTTTGTTAGGAGGGGATGGAGTTTTCTAATTGGTCCCAACTGTAGCGTACTGCATCCACACAGCGCAACAAAAGGGGTCTTCTGCCCACAGAAATGACAAGTTTTAAATAGTGAAGCCTGAGAGGAAGGACACTCAAAAAGAGGGCAGAATATAATGCACAGCCAGCATAAGCCTATTCTTCAGCAAAATTTACGCAGGAGGATGAAGTGAATGGAGAGTTGGGAATAGATTATTTGCACATTGACTTTACTTCTTATCCATATACTGGAATATTTGAAAATTTCACCCCCTTGCCTATGTGTTTAATATGAAAGTTCCCTTCAGTGTTTAAAAGGTCTCTTCAGGAATATATTCACCAATGCTTTTGTACATTTCATCAAATGCTTTTGAAAGCATTACTTGCTGCTTCTACAACACCAAGGTGGCACAGCAGGAGAATTTAGACACAGAAAGTAGATCATGCACTCTAATGACTTTCTGGAGACGTAACATGCCAGTGACCTGCACCTGTCTGAACACTAAAGCTCCCAGAGCACTTTCTGTAAAAGAATAAGAACTTGTCCTGGATCTTTTCTTTCAGTCTGTGAGTAGCATATTGTGCATAAGCTGTCTTTTCTTCTTAATCTCAGACAGATGTAACAATAGTGTCATAAATTACTTGCAAATAGGTAGCACATAGAGTTAGACATACAGACACATAATGCTGATTTTTACCATAAAAAAAATTTGGTTGTGCATAACTTGAAAAGCATCAGAAATTTCACCACAGGTGCATCTAATACTTATAGAGAATGGATATCAGCATCTCCAGACAGACTGTACCTCATTTTGAAGGACGATTCATTCAAATAAATGACTCTCCCATTTATACCAATAGGACTTACACAGTCATATTTGAGGATAGTTCAGGGCTGAATTGTTAATAGAAGTTGAAACAGTTGTGGAAAATGCTCATAACAGCTGTCTGCCCTAGATTGACAGACAGAGAGCATGAGCTTGGCACTGCCTCCAAGCCTGTTACCTGGGGCTTCCAATTACAACACAACCTGATCTTCCTTTATTTTTTCTAACCCTGTCTCTAGACAGATTAATGGAAAAAATTAGTAAGATCACAGTGTTAAAAGTGGCCATAAAACAAAAATGCTGAACAAGATGCACAAATCCTTTGCTTGAAAAATGGAAATCAGCCTGTTAAACTAGCTTTACTTCTAATTGGTTTTGTCTGTGACATGAGTTAGTTGTAAGAACAGTTGGAAGCAATCATACACAGAGAGAGACATTTTCAGTTCATACTCCAAATTCTGGATCAACTTATGTTTAAGCTAGAGGAAAAAATTGCTTTTATTGAAACTAGACCTGAGTCTTAAATTGTCTAAGTTCTATGGAATTCAAAGTATTTGTACTTCCTTGAGTGAGCTGTGAATTTCTTTGTAGGAAAACACTGAAGTTGTTCATCCACTGCCTATTAGGTCAGTTGTTATACCTCTGTGTCCGCTTTGGTCAGTGCTGGAATGGAATGCAAAGGAGAGGAATGGATCCCAGTGATCCTGGGAGAGACATTTGTTTCCAAAACTAGGTAAATATAGCTCAATCATTGTTAAAGTTGATATAAAATTAATTAATTCTAATGGAAGTTGGATGAGGATTTATCCCTTAAATCATGGAGATTACAACTATAAGCAATGAGCTTTATTTTCTATGAGCATGGGTGTTGTCATTGTCTTTTTTTATATAGCTTTTATTACTCCAATCACTTGGCCTTAAAACAATAAATACTGCAATAATTTTTCACTGCGAGTTCTACACTGAGTCATCTTAAGTTGCCCTGAATAATCACACAGGTCCTTTGTAGTTCAACATGGTGCGACAGATGAAGGTAATTTCTCTTGGCATGGTACCTCTCTAATCACTAGAGCAGAATGAGAACTTTGATTAAAAAGAAAAAAAAACCAAACATATTTTAAACACACTACTAGGTTTGGAGATTTAGATTTCTGAATGCCTGTTATTAAAAAAAATAATCTATTTTTAAGAAATAAAGGAGTAATCTTGCAGAATGCTTTTGCCTTCAGTATTCCTCAAGGAAGAGACTAGGTATTTAGGTAGACTAACACTGTTAAAAATATCTAGGAGTATGCATATGTTGCAGTCTGTCTATAGTGCTCATAAGCACAGTTTTTATAATTTGGACAGAACAACAGCTTGCCCATTTTAGAATGAAATGAGGAAAACACTTAAGAAAGGTCAATTGTCTAACTGGGAAAAGGAAGATATTTCAAATTCTAATCTGCATGAATTTGTAATTCAAATGCTTTAAGAAAATATTTGTGTCAGTAGATTATAATTTTACAGGCATGGTCAATATAATCAAATGTTTGTTTAATAGCAAAGTGAATTATGCCTGAAGTCAAAAGCAGGTGATCCTAGTCTCTGGGCTGCAGTTGTCAGAAGCATTAGCAACAACTAATGTTAAGAGCTAGAATCACTTACTGATTAAGTCACCTAGAAGTATTTTGCACATCCCCATTAAAGGTATACTGTTGTGTAGGAAGAATATAATTCACTGGGCAGATGAAGAGCAAGAATAGCAGAGCAGCACTGGAGCACTTGCTAATGGCTAGTATACTGTCCTGACAGGAAGCCAATAAAGTTTGGGGAAAACGATGGGTAGTGGTGCTAAAACCGGACACCCACATAATGGAACTAAACCTAGCATTCCAGAGCTAAGCACCTCTGTTTCTAATTTGTGATGTGAATGCAGAAGGGCAATCCTTTCTACAGGGAGAAAAAAAGCCTTAGTAAGCTCATGATCAGAGTGTTTGTGGACCCAGGAATATACCTATACCTTGAATGTACTTACTGACTGCAGCATCTCAGTGACAACACACCCCTGTGCCATGCATTTCCTATGAGGTAGCGCTGGATAACCCACTCCTCTTTTCTCTGTGGGAAGCCTACTGTCCTAGCACTGGGTTCCCACTCTATACCGGGTATCCCAAGTACCTTTTGTGTACAAGTCTATTACAGGATGGAATGTCTTTTTTTTTTCCTCTCAACATTTCATAGCTGCCTTTCTACTAAAAAAATAGTAAAGTTTATTCCTTTTATTCAGAATTCTGTTCTACCATTTCCAGTGTTGTGTCAGTAATACCAAAGTGATTCATAATTGTATTGGAAAACAAGCAATAAAACTCCTGTTCAGTGCATGTCTGCAAGCAACCCTGGCTGACCTGAACCCTCATTATGATGATCCCCTTTTTTCTAAGTAGCAGAGGAGTATTACCAAGCAGGCTTCATGTTACCTCCACAGAAAGGGCCAGTACAGCCACAGAGTCTGGTGCTCTTTCACTCAAAGACTGGCGCCAAGAACTCTGTGCTGCTGGATAAACAGCAAGCAATTGAATTCACTCCTATGGCTTGGACCACAGTATATGCAATCATGCACATATGGGGATTCTTCGGCATCTACAGATCTTCTCTGGGAAAACTAATGTACTGTAAAGCTTCATCAAGGGAGTTATGATTAGACAATGACACAAAAAACCCAACCCCAAACAACTGGTCAATGCCCTAACTCTCACCAGCAGAAGAGGTTTAGTAAGGTCACAGTTTCAATGCAAAGGAGCAGATCCTCTGCAAGGAAAGCCTTGGCTTTCTGCATCTCTTGGGATCTACACTGGGGATCACTTAGGTGTTTTGATTTAGGCATGATAGTTTCCATAGAGCAGTCAGAAACACTGAGGACATTTTACTGAAAAATATTTTTTCTTGGTTTTACCATACAAAATGGAATTCATAGGGCAATGGTAAAATGGCTGAAGCGTCAAGGTGTTGTTCTGAAAGGAGAGGTTGTTCATTAGGTCAGTAGATTATATATAACACTAAAAAAATAAAAGGGATTAAAAATGAAAGATCAATCTGTAAAAGCAGGACTCAGTACTTGTAAAATGCATAGGTATTATGTATGTCTAGTTGTTATTGTTCAGAGTTTAAGTAGGTACTTGGGCTTTCACATGAAGTAATTCATTCTTGGATCTCTCTCATCTTTCTCCTTGTACACGTATGTGTGAGAGTGTTAAGTTTCTTTAGTTTCAAAACCTCTTAAGCTATTCATCCATGTCCAATGTTTTAATTAAAATGTGCATGGCAACTTTTCCAGCACTGCAATTTATTTCCTACTAGCAGAAATTAATTTAAATTAATCACTACAAAGGAAGATAGCAAAATCTGCTAAACAATAAATAATCTCACACACCCAGAGTAAATACCTCTTCTTCCAAATTTACTCTGAGTTCTTTTACCTTTCACTCTTTTTCAAGAAAGCCTGAAACTAGCTGTCTCTTGTGATTGAATGTTTATTTATCATCTCAGTCCTGACATTCATCAAACCATTAGCTGAACACAAAATGTGCAGATCTGAGGAACATGCTCTGGGTAGAGTGGAGGACAGGTACAAGAGAAGTACAAAGATAAATAAAACATGAAGACAAACACGCAGATATTAAGGAAAAACCAATTGCATTGCTGCAGTATAAACAAATGTATTTTCTGCAACAAAGGCTTACATGCAACTAACTTTGTAGCAGAAACTGAGGAATACAATTTGCACCAGAAAACCTCCCTGCTCAGCTCAAAAGCTCTTACAGACTTGGAATCATAAAATGGCATGGAAATGAAACTACCAGGTATACCAGTTGTATACTAAATTGTATATAGCAAATGCACCAAACTGAAGCAAAGAGCCATAGAGCAAAATGTATTTCATAAACCATTGCTTCCAACATTTAAAATTATTTCTGCACACCAAAGAAATTGTTTCAAACTAGTCTATGAACAGAAAAACAGACTAAGTATGTCAGTAAAAATGTATAGTGGAAGTAATTTAGCCAGGAAAGATTCTATTGATCCACACAGCAAAAGGCTTGTTTAAATGCATCTGTGAATGCAAGGAGAATGTCTGCCATAATGTAATAGCTGTCTGGAGCTGGGGGTCCACGTTGGTCACAGAGACACACATACAGTGCACTTGGACCACGAAGTGTACATTCTTTAAATTTGCTATAATACCAATTCAATCAGCATTCCTGGTTGCTTCAAATGCATAAGGTCATCTGCTGTATTCATTACATATTGGAAATCAGCCAAATATTCTTCAGCTGAAGCAGATACATGAAATAATTCTACTGAAGCTTTTAATACTGTGGACTTGAGATTGTGTATTGGGTTCACATGGCAAGCTGTTGGTAGTGGGGGACCTACAGGGGTGGCTTCTGCAAGAAGCTGGTAGAAACTTCCCCTGTGTCTGATAGAGCCAATATCATTTGGCTCCAAGATGGACCCACCAAGGCCAAGCCCATCAGCAACAATGGTAGTATCTCTGGGATCACATAGTTAAGAAGGGTGGGTGTGTGTGCATGTATGTGTGAAAACTTGAGAGCAACTGCAGCCAGAGAGAGGAGTGAGATGTGAGAGGGACAACTCTGCAGACACCCAGGTTAGTGAAGGAGGGGGAGGAGGTGCTCCAGGTGCCAGAGCAGAGATTCCCCTGCAGCCTGTGGAGAAGACCATGGTGAGGCAGACTGTCCCCCTGCAGCCCATGGAGGTTAACAGTGGAGCAGATATCCACCTGCAGCCTGTGGAGGACCCCATGCTGAAGCAGGTGGATGCACCCAAAGGAAGCTATGACCCATGGGAAACCCATGCTGGACCAGGCTCCTGGCAGGACCTGTGATCCTGTGGACAGAGGCAACCACACTGGAGCAGGTTTGCTGGCAGGACTTGTGACCCCATGGGGGACCCATGCTGGAGCAGTCTGCTCCTGAAGGACTGCAGCCTGTGAAAGGGACCCACACTGGAGCAGTTCATGAAGAACTGCAGCCCATGGAAAGGACTCACACTGGAGAAGTTCCTGGAGGACTGTCTCCTGTGAGAGGAATCCCATGCTGGAGGAAAGGAAGAGTGTGAAGAGTCCTCCCCCTGAGGAGGAAGGAGCAGCAGAGACAATGTGTGATCAACTGACCACAACCCTCATTCCTTGTCCTCCTGCGCCACTCAGGGGGAGGAGGTAGAGAAGCCAGGAGTAAAGTTGAGCCCAGAAAGAATGAAGGGTGAGGGGAAGGTTTTTTAAAATTTGGGTTGATTTCTCATTATCCTACTGATTTGATTGGTAATAAACTAATTTTCCCAAGTTGACAGTAATTAGTGAACAATCTCTCCCTGTCCTTATCTTGACCCACAAGCCTTTCAGTATATTTACCCTCCCCTGTCCAGCTGAGGGCAGTGACAGAGCAACTTTGGTGGGCACATGGCCTCCAGCAAGGGTCAACTCAAAGATTGTAAAGAAAACTAAAAGTTAGACCTGCACTTATATAAAAAAAAGTAAGTATTTCTTTGAAGATTTTTATTGACTAGAAAGAGAGATTGCTAGTCAAACCTAATCTTAACACAATCTTCCTCCTGAAGTAAGCAAGTAAATCTGTCCACTCAAATCCAACTTTGCCTACACTCCTGAAACATGTTCAGTTGTAATCAAGAGATGTTACACTGAATTTCCACTTGGAAAAGGATTCAATTTAGACAGTGTGTCTTAGACTGTCCTAAAGATAACCTGACTAGTTATCTTCAATAAAGCAACAAGCCCTAGTATTTCATCAGATATTATATGGCGCAAAAGAAGTTTCATTAAACTTTTATGAGATGTCAGTGCAAGTTTGAGCAAAATTTGCAGGCAATCACTGAACTTTAAGACCTGTATCTATCTGCTGCTTAACTTTTTTCCCCCCAAGAGTACTTTTTATTACTTTTTTATGGCAACAGGCTAAAGCCAATTCAGAACTGTAGTGTTTTTGGGCTTCCCTCAATACTGATTTGGTGTGTGCTGGTTATGTTTCACTTCCTTAATATTAAGATTCTAAAAGTCTGAAATTCTGATTTGCTTGATTTCTGTTAATTTTTTCTTCACTAATTAAATGATTAGTATGTTTTTTTGGAATCTAGAAAGAATTTAAAGGAATACAAGAAACAAATAAATAAAAAAGGTCATCCTTTAACTAGGACTAGCTGGAGGGATATACCTTGATTTACATTTAACTGACTTCAAAAACCTGAAAAAGTAGATTATAGTCTACAGGGTTCACAACTGAACACACTTAACCACACTAAACTGGCTACTTAAAATGCATAGTCTGGGTTCAAAAATTTTTTTTAAAAAAATCACTAATTCAGGAAGATAGACATACCTTTCTATGGGTAGTGATAGCTAAAACCTCTCTGGGTGCTGGTGAAGAATTATACAGTTGCCCCTGTTGGGCAGTTCACTTTGAGATTGTTTTTCATATGCTACCAGCCATGCACTGTTTTGGCTGAATATTGTACCGATTTTTCCCCATCTTGAAGCAAAAGGAGAGAAAACCTCTTTGATCTCTCACCACAGCACCCACTGAGTAGTCCAGCTTAGTAAAAACCCCTTTGTTACAAATCCTTTTTGCCACACACAGCCTCTTCACCACAACTCAGATTAAAAGTTAAGTGCAGTCTTTTGGGTGCTAGTAGCAATATACCTTTCCACCACACCCTGAGTCACACAGCAAATGTTTCATGCTTGTTCTTATTTATATGCACCTGTGCACTGACAGGTTAAACTGTTTTGGTAAAAGTGCCAGGTGTTAATGGTTTGAAATGGTCCACTGCAATACCAAGCTGCCATCACCACTGTGACTGCCTGTTTTTTTGCATGCCCATTAGAAACACCTTCCTGAGGATGTCCTAACTATGCCTCAACTTTAAATTTATGATTCCTTTCTTCTAGTAACTTTTCTTAGATGCAAATTCTTGTCAAAATACAGATACTTTGTTGTACCTGATGGGTCTGCTCAGCTGTGAATGAGCCACAGTTCTCAAGAGCCCTTCTGTTAAAGGATTGAACTGAGATGGACAGTGTTTATAGAGCAAAAAGATTTCTATAGCCTTTTGTTGTCTTCTTACCTCTTGCTTTCCTTAAGGCTCCACTTATTCTCTTCCCCAACAAAAAAGTATTTTCAGAGAAAATTAGTTAAGACAGAAGATTGGCAGCTGCAGAGTTTCAAAGCTCTGCAGAATCCAGCTGTGTGCAAGTGTCACTTTTCATATCTCCAACTGTGTATCTGATCTTCCAAACTGGAAAATCTGTGTCTAAGTGGGAGGAGATGGAGAAAGGTGGTTCTTTTTTCATGCATGTTTACTCCTTTAGCTTTCAATGTTGTCAAATATGAATGCTTAATGCTCTGCACATCTGTTCTCTAGAAACTGGAAAAGCATGACACTTTATAAGCCACCAACCACACAAATGACTTTTGTTTATTAAACTGATTGCTGTCAAATTCATGCCTGTGATCTGAAGGATAAAATTTAAACATTTTGTCAATGTTCTAATAACCCTTGGTGTTATATGGGTTGGGTTTTTTTGCTATATACTGCACATTACAGATAAATGTGTCTGTGCTGATTTTTCACTAGAGATTTGAAGAACAATTCCTGAAAACTGTTGGCTTAAACACAAAGAAAACACTGCATCTGAAACTAGTTTGCAACACTAACTCCTCTTTCAGGGATTCCTCAGTCATGTGCTTCCTCAGGTCAATACTAAAGAGATAATTAATATAGGCAAACAATTTAGGCAAACAAATTAGTTAGCTTGCTTGTGAAGAATAGGGCTTTGTTTTCAAAGGAATGAGAAATTAATTGCCTTTTTTAGAACTTTCACAAGAGCAAGCATTTTTTTTTTAAAATATGCTTCTCAAATGCTGTACTTTAGGAAGTCTTCTTTTCCTAATGGAAAGTCTTTTTGCATAGCAACAAAGAAGTGAAACAGAATATGAAGTGCCACATCTAGCAGTATTAGCCAAGGAAAGTGCAGTGGAAAAACCCAGTTCAAACATTGCTGGGCATATTATATTTGAAAGCATTTTTACAAAGTATGCACAGCAGATGTAGTGGCACAGTAAAAAAGAATGATTAGCTACACTTCTCATTAGGTTTTTTCCTACATTATAAGCAACAGTTTATCATACCAATGATTTTTTTTCAGGTAAACCCCAAATGATGTATATTCCTTGCATTAAAACATCTTTTAGCTTGTATAAATAAGAATTATCTAAATGTCAGTAAAGACAGACACAAGAAAGAACACAAAAGAATGAAAGCATGATTTTTATAAAGACTACCAGACAAAAGTAATAGCTCATTCATAAGAAACAGCATATGAAAATTACAGCTATATTTGTGCTTATTCTCCACAATCATCTTAAGCATATCTATTCTGCTCTTTTTTCCACCTCTTGTAATTGTTTATATACATATTTATGCAATGCACTCCCAGCACTTAGCATTAACAAATACCAAGTCACAGCTTGCCGTGGCTTCTCCCTGAAATCTAATTTATTATCCAAAGTATAAATCATTTACCACATCAATATTTTCCTGTTAGTAATAAAATGTGCATACATCAATTGATCTCTCTTTTGCGGTGGTAATATTTCTCATATCAATCTACATGCACCAAGAAAAATGTAAGTCCGATATGATCATGTTTCATTAAAGAGTTCAGAGCTTCCTGATAGTCCCTGAAGTCTGCTTTCCAACTGAATGCTGCTAAAACTGCATGAGTTAAAACATGAAAGTCTTCTGTGTCTAAAATTTCTACATATATTAATGAATTTGTATACTAAAAGCACAATATACTTCCTTAAAATAGGCAAAAAAAGATGAGTCAAGTGAGAAAGAAGCATCATATTAAATTATGTGACTGGCATGAAGTAAAGACTGTAATTTTAAAAGACTTTTAGCATCTGCAATGTCTAAAAAGAATAAGACATAACCTTACAATGATGTCTTAAAGGAATCCCATATCCCTTTCAAATAGTAAAATTATTTGTCTGTTGACTATTACATTTACCTTATGAGAGTTGACATTAACTAAAATATCCAAAGAAGTTTTCTGTTCATAGTTATGTTTAAAAACTAATCCTGCACATTAGCTAGAAGGTTTGTCATTAGCTTCAGTGAATACAAGATTAATCCATGTTATTGTATATTATTTCCTTCCCCTTTTAATCCTGTGATATTCAATTTATTCCTAGATACTGGATAATTAATGTAAATGGCCACAGAACATTTTACAAGATATATGACAGTGTCTTTTTCTAAGCTCATACCATTCATTTCTCTCATCACCTAAACATTCTGGCCTATATTCTGATGGAAATTGTAAGATATTATTCTAGCAAAGTTTCGCTGAAAATAGTCTAAATCCATATGCAATAGAGGATTTGCAGCTGGAGGTTTACATTTTATGCTCATGCCAAACACATAAGAGCATCAGCCATCTGAAGCACATCAAACCATTGTGCTACATTGCCAAACTCTCAACAACCATCTCACTTCCTCTCACTGCTGTGTGTAAGCACAAGCACACTGTCTTTCATCTTGTCGTACAATTTTATCACCCAAGCTCACTGCCCTCAAAGGGGAGCTGACCAATATGTACCTCCCCAATCTGCAAATCATTGACTTGCATTTAGTTCCCAAGTCTGTTGCCACTGTCTCAGAAGTATTTGTCAGCATGAGAGTTTCTCTGATAAAAACTGTTATTGCTCTGCATGGCCCTTGTCTCAAATGACATTAGCCTGCAGTTCTTGTGTTGATTTAGAACTTCCTTCTCCTTCAAATATATTTTCACAGTTCTGCTAACAGTCTAGTCATTTCTTCACCTGCTGTATAGAAGCATTGTCCTACCTGTTACATTTGTCATTTAGCAGTGTTCACTAAGAAATTCAATAAACTTTTGTTTCCAGTCTCTGCTTGCCAGACAGCCACTAGAAATTTTTTGCAGGACTTTTCTGGCAGATTTACACTAGAATAATATGAAGGTGCACATAAATCATCCATTCAGCTATAAATGATTTTGTTTAGAGCTGATTAGCCAAGAACAGAGGTTGAAAGTCACAGGAAATAACAGACTGCCTGGCCCGAGTTAGTAAAGACACAGGTAAAAGTCACTACAGAGGGAATATTTTCTTGTATCTAATATAAGTATTAATAAACAAGAATATTATATCTACTAAAAAAGAAAACTGATTGCACTATAGAAAACTCCTCCTCCCAATCGCCTCTATCTATCCACATGTTTCTGTTGTCAGTCAGGACTAATCTCTGGGGCAGATGTTTTTTACTATGTGTTTATTAGTAGCACAAGGTAGATAATAGTAAGAGTGATTGACAAACTTTTAATCTGAAACTATATTTAGATTAAGAATTTACAATATTTCTGAGTTAAAAATTTCTAGGACTTTTTCTATATAAAAAGGTTTCATATGCTAAAATGTGATTTTTTTTTTTAACTGGAGGTGTCAGCTGCTTGTCACATTTTTGGTAGCATTCCACCACAGAAATCTGGTTGGCCAGCACATCTGACTGCCAAGGAATTCATTCATGTATAATGCTTCATTTTTTATTTTGTTTCTATAGTACCTCATTTTATACCCTTCCTCACTGATTGCTCCTCAGCAGTGTGCTTCTGATTGAGATTTTAAGATCTGAATCTGAACTCAGGCATAAAATACACGGAAATAAATGACATCTAATCCTGTGTTCATCTAGGATTCAGTTATTTTGTTGCCTTTAGCCAGTGTTGAACTCTTAGTTCAAAGACCTTGATATTTAGTAAATAAGTGCTTTTGATTAATACAATCAGTAGTTTTAAGCCTTGGAGATACTTTTGGCTTTGCCAATTATGACCTAAAGTATCCAAGGAAGGGGGAAGGCTGTGGCAACAGCTATAATTATGAGATTGACCTCATATAGACTTCATTATTAGATATTTCCCAGAACCAAGAGGAAAAGTAATAGGTAATCTGTTCACACAGCAAAAATGCTTCATCAGCATCCATCAACAAAAATGTAGAAAGATAAAGGTTTTCTTTTGCAGAGACTGGACACCTTTCAAGGAAATGATTCCACCTACAACATGCTGAGAGCTGTTGCCCCAAACATATATTTCATTGATTCAAGTTAATGAAAAGCATAACATATATCAGAGTTGAACACTATATAGAAAAAAAATGTCAATCTTAAAAAAATCAAACCTGATCCTAAGCTCAATCTATGAGGATTTTACAGACACTTCAGTGGTCTATTTCTTAGCATCTGCTGATGAAGTTGAAATAATTCATGCAGTGTTTTGGAGCTGAATTCTCTGGAGCATGGGTCTCCTTTAGGGTAGCTTTCATATGGCACAGTAGAGATGGGAACTACCCACAAGTCTTGTCTTGACAGATCTGTAGCCCAGCAGAGTCCTCAAGACACTGAGCCATTGAGATGGCAGGTGTTTCCTGAAGTAGTCACCCCACATTTAGGCACCTGTTGCCTTCTGGAATCCAAAGCCTCCTGGTAAATACCCAGGCTTCATATATAATGTATATAGCAACTAAAAATGGGATATACAAGACCAGCAGAAAGCCTGGTCCAATACCAATAGAAAACATTAAAAGGAAACTAAGGAAGTATTTTAAACTACTTTTTTCCCTTGGGACTTGAAATGTGGCTTTGCACTTCATCTGTGCCCAGCTGGAAGATGATTACCACTTCAACAGATGAGAGTGCACAATTTCCAGATCTTCACTACACTTCTGAATTGCTGCCTGGTTGAGTCAGAACTGGGGAGGTTTAACCAGTTCTGTTAACAGGATTAACATTCTCTCCTACATTTTCTGCTACTCCCACAGTAGCTTAGAAGCTGTGGAGAATTCATCTGCTTTTGATTAAGACAGTATTTGTTACCCCCTAAAGAATCAGTACTCTTTCTTGAAGTTCAGGCTAGTTTAAGGTCATGATCTATGTAACTTACTAACATTTTTGAAGAATTATCATTCTGCACAGAAATCTGAGTGGATTTGAAGAGCTCTGTCCCTTGGGCACATATAGTAGAATATATCCAACATTTTTTAAAAAATATGCTTCAGTATTTTTCTGTACAAAACAGAGCACAACATACAAAGCTTATTACTATTTTCATGATTCATTTGAAGCAGAACCCCTTTTGTGCAGTGTAGGGAGCTAAACTGTGCATATCCATCCTTTTAAATATATAAAATCCTGCACACAATTACTCTTACAATCCTATTATTACTAATATGAATTCACCAGTGGAAGGCTATGGATAGCTATTTTGGCATAAAATTGATATTTTATAGTTTTACCTTACAATAATATGAATGCATAATTCTATAGTCTATAACACATAAGCAAAATATGATAAAAAATGTGATTTATCTTTATGAAATGTTGCTCTCCATCTGCCCCTCCCAAATGTCTCAAAAGTGAGACTTTATACTTCAATGTTTACAACAGCACACACCACGTAATAAAAGTGTGCTAACTGAAACCATTTCCCAGTATAACCTGTGGTTTCAGTTTGTCCTTTGCTTTCTCCAAAGTCATTCTCTGCTTGATCTCAGCCCAAAGGTGACTTTCTGGCAGGAAGCTTGGAAGAGTTCTGCATCTTATTTGCACTGTGATCCAGCCACTCCTGCATAAAGCTTAATGGTTTTATTCAAATGAATCTTTTAAACAGCTTAAAATTCAATATTTCATAATTTGAAGTCTCAGAGGGGGAAAAAAAAAATCAGCTCAAGTCTTGAGAACAGTTTCATGGCCTGATCTGCAAGTCCAAGGTTGGTGGTTGTTCCCTGACAGGATTGGAGAACATTTTCTGCTTCCCTGGTTGTCCCAGCTGTCCAGAGCACATGCAGAGAGATACTCTTTGAATCATCTTAGAAACAGCCATAAGGATCTTCTAACTACTGGGGATGATATGAGCCAGCAGCTGAATGGGACTTACCTTTCTGTCTTCCTGGTCTTCCTCCTAATGTTCTGTACGTCAGAAAGCATGGGCAGACTACACTCACCAGGCACGTGTGGGCTAGGGCAGCAGGGACATAAGGCTTCCATACCCATGAGTCCTATTCTTCTAACTGAAAACCAGAATCCCCTATGACCCATTACTCATAATATATTGAGAAAATAACCAATGTTATAGAACCCTACAACAGGACTTTCAGTCCTGTTAGTTGACCAAATACTTGATAAGGTCCCTTTTCTTTGGCCTTTGGAAAAGTCCTGCATGCGTTCTGTCCTGGGTTGCAAGTTTGACTGAGTCAACTTAAACTAAAATCAACATAGTTGCCATGTGCTCTGAACTTGCATCCTTTAATTTTTTTTTTTTTAAACACACCATGAGACACAAACCGTACTGATTTGCAGATGGTCCAATAACTTAGTTCTGCAGAAGAGGACTTGTTTGCTGAAGGAGAGTTAATACTGCATAAAATAATTAGCTAACCTTTTTTCTGGCAGCTGCTCAATACAAAGATGCATAAAAATATTTTTGCCTTTTTAGAATATATCACTCTTTTTGTGATAGTGAGAAAGTTTCCTAATGTCTGATAGATGGGAAGAAAACAAGCATTACTGGGTTTACTCTACAAGCCTTTCCCTGAAAGCTTTGCTTTGATACATTACTGAACCAAATACTGATAGAAGGAGTTAGTAACAGCCACAGCATAGGTGTAGAGAAATACTAGCTGCATCTGGTAAAGTTGCCATTACACTCAGTTTAAGCAGTTATGACAGTTTGAAAAGGGTAGGAGACTCATTTACTTCAGATTATCAGAACCTGTGAAATTCTTCCTTGTCTTCTTCAGAAGTGAAGAATTCCACATGTATTTTTATAGTTGCTACTCTAACATCATATACAGTCACCATATAAGCTTCCCAAAATAACATACTTGGAAATTAGTACCTTTAAATTAAAGAATTTGTTTTGTTTGGGATTTTTTGGGTTTGCATTTTTTGTTTGTTTGTTTTGAAAAGTCAAACTGAGAAGATTTTGTGCTAGGACTGCTTCAAAGCAGTCAAGCTAAAAATTTCCATGGGGTAATTCACAGTGTATTCCCTGCCTCCTGTAAAATACCTGCTGAGCATATACAAGAGGGCTTCTGTGCCAGGGAGCATAGCTGCTCCACAGGGCTGGGAGCTGAAGACAAGAGGCTGGGCTCTCACTCACCAGGGTGCACAACATCCAAGTTGGGTGCTGGAAAGCGGGTCCATTGCCAGCCCCAGTGAGGGGATGGTTCAGGTCCAGCCAGGAGCAGCACAGAAGACAAAGATACATGGTGGGTCCAAGGTCTAGCCAGGAAGTTGACAGAGCTGGAAACAAGCACATCCACACCATAGCCCAGGAAGAGGAGGGGCTGCAGGCCTGAGCTTAAATAGTGCCCCAGACCTATGAGCAGAGGCTGTGTGTGGAGGTCCCAGGTGAGGCTGTTCAATGAAATTAGGGGCTCTTTCTGCCCTCTGGGTCATGGTAGTGCTGGTGGGCAGCTTGGCCATCCTTCCTGCAGGCTCATCCTGAGCTTTCCTCCCACCTCCAGGAAATAAAGTGAGGATTTGCCCAAAATATTTTTCAGAATGTGCAGTAAAAAAGCATTAAGCCAGAAACCTTTACCTCACAGGTAGATACCTTTTTCTAGTTGCCTACCTGACATATTTACTTCCTTCAGCTGTCAGTTACCTTCCAGCTCAACTGATGGTATCCAAATGGCAGTCACCATTGACAGGTAAACCCCAAGGGAGGTAAAAACTTTTGACTGGGCAGCGCCAACTTGATTGGTAGATCCTCTAGTGTTTACTAACCAGATGGCCTTTGATAAATGTGTATCCCAGTGTTTGAGGGTCCCACCACCCATTGCTCTCACTGTAGTCTTTAACAGTCCATTGTATCATTTGATTTTCCTGGAGACTGGTACATGATAGGGGATGCGATATATATATCAACTCAATACCATGTTCTTTGGCCCAGGTGTCTATGAGGTAGTTTCAGAAACAAGTCCTGTTGTCTGACTCACTTCTTTCTGGGGTGCCATGTCACCACAGGACTTGCTTTTCAAGGCCTTGGATAGTGTTCCAGGCAGCGGCATGGGGCATAGGTTATGTTTCCAGCCATCTGGTGGTTGCTTCCACCACTGTAAAGCACATGGAGCTTGCCTTGGCAGGTTTGTGGGAGTGTGATATAATCGATCTGCCAGGCGTCCCCATATTTATATTTCAGCCATCGTCCTCCATACCAGAGAGTCTTTAACCACTTGGCTTGTTTAATCGCAGTGCATGTTTCACATTCATGAATAACCTGTGCAATAATGTCCATGGTCAAGTTCACCACTCGATCATGAGCCCATCTATATGTTGCATCCCTTGCTGATGGCCTGAGGTGTCATGGGCCCAGCGAGCTATAAATAATTCACCCTTACGCTGCCAGTCCAAACCCACCTGAGCCACTTCAATCTTAGCAGCCTGATCCACTGCTGGTTGTTGTGATGTTCCTCAGTGGTCCGACTCTTGGGTACGTGGGCATCTACGTGATGTACCTTTATAACCAGCTTGTCTAGCTGGGCAGCAATATCTTTGCACAACGGGGCAGCCCAGATGGGTTTGCCTCTGCACTGCCAGTTGCTTTGCTTCCACTGCTGTAACCACCCCCACAGGGCATGGGCCACCATCCATGAGTCAGTATAGAGGTAGAGCATCAGCCACTTTTCTCTTTCAGCAATGTCTAAAGCCAGCTGGATGGCTTTCACCTCTGCAAACTGACTTGATTCACCACCTCCTTCAGCAGCTTCTGCAGCTTGCCGTGCAGGACTCCACACAGCGGCCTTCCACCTCCGTTGCTTTCCCACAATGTGACAGGACCCATCAGTGAACAGGGCATGGTGCTCCTCATTTTACAGCAGTTTATACGGCAGGGCCTCTGTCACCTCCTCCTCTGGCAACATCCTGAAATCTTTGCCTTCTGGCCAGTCCATGATCACTTCCAGAATTCCTGGCTGACTGGGGTTTCCTGTTTGGGCCCGCTGTGTGATCAGTGTGACACACTGACTCCATGTAGCATCGGTTGCGTGGTGTGTAGAGGGACCCTCCCTTTGAACACCCAGCCCAGCGCTGGCAGTCAGGGTGTCAGGACGAGCTGTGCTTCAGTGCCAGTCACTTCTGAAGCAGATCAAACTCCTTCATACACGGCCAATATCTCCTTTTCAGCTGGAGCGCATCAGGCCTCGGATCCTCTGAACCCCCGACTCCAAAAACCCAGGGATCTGCCTTGAGTCTCCCTGGTGCTTTCTGCCAGAGACTCCAGGCAGGGCCGTTCTCCCCGGCTGTGGCGTAGAGCACATTTTTTACCTTTGGTCCTGCTCGGACTGGCCCAAGGGCTACTGCATGGACTACTTCCTGTTCAATTTGTTCAAAGGCTTGTCGTTGCTCAGGGCCCCATTTGAAATTGTTCTTCTTCTGGGTCATCTGATAGAGAGGGCTTGCAATCAGGCTGTAATTTGGAACATGCATCCTCCAAAACCCACAATACCTAAGAAATCTTTTGCTTCCTTTTTGCTAGTCAGTGGAGACATAGCTGTTATTTTGTTGATCACATCAATCGGGATCTGACGGCATCCGTCTGTTGAAGGGCCTTACTTTTACAACAGCTTTGCAACCTCTTTGGCTAGCACAGCGTTTGTGTCACTGACCTAAGTTACTGTGAGCCAGCAGGGAGATGCATTTTGTGGTTATGACATTCATGCTCTGGGTTTGGGGTGGAAAGAGGAACAGTGAGGTTTCTGCTCCACCTTCCGTGATGACACGTCTCCTGCCTTCTAATAATTTTTTAATATATTAGACAATTTCAGCCAAATCTGACAAAGAGGGGAGGCATCAGCAGGATTCTGTTCCTGATCTACTGAGAGACAGGAAAGAAAAAAAAAAAAAAGTCCTTTTCCTTCAGGTATCAGCCAGCTGATTAAAAGACTTATGCCTACCCACTGTGAATAATTCTAACCCAATCTCAGCACAGCCCAGGGAAAGATACGTAAGAAACAAGAGGGGAAGCAGAGGATCGTGGGAAGAAGTTTAGAAAAGGTGACAAGAAGTATCAGGAGGTGACCCGAGATATTTTTTTTGTAAATGGGAGGAAAGTGACAAGTCACAAATCTGCTGGAAACGCAGCTCCATTAGTTCCCCCACTCACGAAACAGCTTGTTTTCCATGAAATGACTTACAAAATATTCTCATCATAATTAAATTTCAATTAACTGTTGAAAAAATGTCCTTTCATACAATGTAGCCACATGAAGATAATTTTATTGAGACTGATTAGCTTGTGGTGGAAATGCAAGCGAATTTGATACTGATATTCATTTGTGCAGCTGCAATAATGTATGCATTTTTTGTACGTTCATGATAACCCTTCTTTCTATTAGTATCTTCCTCTGTAAAGATGGATGGCAAGAGTGAGAATGACTAATCCTGCCGCTCTTATTCATGGCAAATGAGAATTGCAGTCAGTTATCTGCTGTAACCTTGTTGTGACAAGGATTGTCACTCAGAGATACACAGATCCTTCTGGATACAGCGCTTCAAACAGTCTGCTGAAATAAATGAAAAGCATCTCAAAGGCTTTGATTCAAGCCAGTTTTATCAGTGCTTTAGCCTTAAGGCTAAGGATATTTTCTACTATTTCCTTGCTTTTGACAATATTAAGAATGTGGAAACAGAAGCAGCAGACAATTTAATAAGAGTATGCTTTTAATACCAGTAATGCAGATGTTTCTCAAAATGGTTGGCAAAGCTAAACGTAAAGGGTGAAAAGACTTAGTGATTTCCCATACATTAGTGACTAATTGTTGTACTTAGCTGGTAGGATATGAAAATCTACAGTTTTCTCAGGGAAGGCAGAAATTTTAAAAATAGGAAAAAAACCCTGCTTTATTTGAATTGCTTGTATTTGGAATTGCCCTGTGATGCCTCTCTGACACAGAATGTATCTACATAATTTCTGTAAAAAAATAAGAATCAAGTATACTCATATCTACAGAATTGGTAATTTTTCCTCTTTCTTTTTTTCTTTCTTTGTTTTGGTTTTTTGTTTTTTTTTTGTTTTTTTTTCTCCTTCTTGTTAATTATCTCCTATGCTTCTGGAAAAGTCTATCCTTTGCTTACCTAAATATGCACTGCCAATATTCTTTACTAAAAGTCATCATCAAATGTTTTCTGCTCTGGATAAACACATTTTTAGGCAGCACTTTGAAAATTACAGTGAAAGAACAAAATTAAGCTCTTTTGGGTAATCATCACTCCCCTGGCAGGTTCACTATCGGATATATACTTTTAAAAATTTCCTTTTTTAGGTAAATAAGGAGTTTTGCATGGTCTTTATGTTTGCATAAAGTTTTGCATTTTGACTATTCACTCTTAGACATGTGCTGTAAAGAGTCTCCATCACTCCCTTCCACTGTACTGTTTTCTCTGTGATTGTGTAGAGGTGAACTGTATAGAAGCCTAATAATGAGTAAGCAGAAATGTCATTTTCAGGCATAGTCCTTTATTTCCTTTCACTTTTTGTAGACATAAATAGCAAAGTGAATGAAACAAAGTTAAAAACCCTATGGGTTAGTAGTATCACATTTTACTAAGACTCTTCAAGTTCTAATGATATGCTACTGCAGGTCCAGTGCTGAGGTATACTGCTGAGTTGCTTCCAACTTTATTTAAAATTGCATATTATGATATTTGAAGATTTATGATTCTATCATCCTGTAGGTTTTTTGTTGTTGTTGTTTTGTTTTGTTTTTCTTTATCCCTTTTCTTTGGGGAGAAAAGGAATCTGGATATTTGTATTTTTTCTGTGTAAGATCCAGTTACAGAAGGAATGGTACCTGTAAATTACAGTAAGTTGTAGCTCTCTTTTGGTCAATGAAATTCAGCAGCCAAGCAACCAAAAAAATCTCTAGCAATGCTCAAGCAGCCTAAATGTTGTAACATCCTTTTCATTTGCACATCTTTGTGAAGGAAGATCTGTATCCCATTCACCTATGTCTTTGGAGGGCATAGAGAAGGCATTTTGTGGCTTCACTTCTCATGCCTGATATGCAAGCCCCAGCCAGGGGTCAAAACTTTGAAGTTTTAACTTATCTTCTGCCTGGGACTCTTCAAATCTTCTCATTCATGTTCCATGTTTTCAAAGCTCCTCCACAGATCTGTGGGGTAGATTTATTCCTTGAAGAACCACCACAATAACATTTCCAGTAAAATAAAAATTCAAAACAATTTCACAGAGGTCATCAAGGCATCGCGATCCCCCTTTTACATATTGTAAAATTATAACATAGATATTAATGACTTGCCTAAGACCATAAAAAATTCAGAAGCTGACTTGAAATAACGTCTGAGGCTTCTCACTTCCAGGCATCTGCCCTTGGCAGTGAACAGTTATCTACATGAATTCAGGTTGGGGGTTGGGTTGGTTTTTTTTTTCACTGTTAACCTGAACAGTTGCATGGGTATGATACAATGGTAAATTCTGTGTGTTATAGAACAGAACTAATTACAATAAAGATTATTGTTGTGCATGGAAAGAGTTTTTAATTTAGAATCAGCCATGCATTACACATGGATTGTATAATAGATTTATTTCCAATAGATGAGTGATATTTAATGGAGCTGTTTGACATTAAACGTAGCTTTGGGAAGTCTGATGAACAATTACAGCAAATTCCATGGGAATTTTGAGACAGAGAAAGAGAACAGGAGGAACAGATGCAACTTGTATCTTCAAAAATATATTGAAATCAAATATGATTCTCATTGTGCAACACTGGTGAGGCTCATCACAGAAAAAAAAAAAAAAAAAAGAAAAGCTTTCACTGACTGGTTAACAGGCAATATACATAAGTACTAAATACGCAAATTAGTACAGAAAAGTACTGGATATGCCCTCAGATATTTGACCCACAGATTCTATACAGTGCTTTATTTCAAGGAACTGAGAATTTTTAAGTCATCTAACAGCATAGCTAAAAAGGTAGAATGTTATGCTTCTGTACTTTTTTTTCTGTTTGATGATTTAAATATTTATATTCAGGAAAAATAAAGCATTTTATATGTATGTAGTTATTACTTCCTCATTTCATTCCTTTGGGCAGACAGCAGCTGCCTTCTGCAAGCTACACTCAGTCTTTAGTTTCTGACTTTGGCACCCAAAAAATTGTAACAGGAGACCAGAAAAGGTCAAGTTCCAAATCATGGGACTTTATAGACCAGTGCAACAGTTTGCTTTTATTTCTGTGTTTCAGATCTATATTTGAACTTCAATTGATCTCAAATGAATCTCAAAGTCTGATAGCAATGACCTTCAACATTTATGTGGACTAATGGACTACTTGATTCTGTTAGGCTGCCACCTTAAAACATGACACTTCTTCTGGCAGAAAAATACACAAGCTGCTAACGATGACACAAGTTCTAGGTGTTGACTAGTGCCAGCCTACTAGACCAATAAGAGCACCAAAGCTTTGACTTTCCCATTTCGAACATTTGCTTCTTGGAAAGACAATCAAATAAAGATTTGGTCATAAATTATTATTTTTTTCAATCCTTATCAAAATAGATGAGGCTCAAGGAAGGCCTTTATCTTTTTTGAGATTTTTTTGAAACAGAGGACTATATACATTAGTGAAAGTGTTTTTCATTTTGTTTGGTTAAGACAAATAAACATTCAGACTTTAAACACATTTCCAAGTTCGTAAATTTTATTTGGTGCACTGGCAATAGTTTAAAACGAGTCTTATTTTTATGAGTATGACTTGCTGCTGTGTGGAGAGCTAAATTGTTACTGGAACCGAATAAACATCACATGAATCTTTAAATACAATTTCAAACATACTGTGGTGAGGTAAATAAATTTCATAATTACCATGAAAGATTAGCCATAAAATCTTGTTAGGATACTATTTTATACCCTTACAGAAAGCAACACAGTCAAGTGCAGTTATCAGGTGGCTTTATGGGAAATCTCAGGTTTCCATAACCATTTGCATTCTGAGTAATGAGTAGAAAATGGGTGAAAATAATTTAACATGTGATATTTACATTAGGACAACAAGGTGGTCTCCAAGAACCGGGTAAAAACATATGCTTCCTGAGTCACAAACTGCACTGGGACACAGGCACAGCTACAGAGCTTTTGATGGAAAGTGGCTTCAAAACAAGTAACTAACCCAGCAAACAGAGAATTAAGAAATATGCATCATCATATAGTTCATTGTTTGCTTCACTGTGATGGCCACTGAGTGATGCTTTCGATGCTGAATAATATTTTCCCATGAGTAAAAAGGGACAAATGCAAAAAGCTCATTAAGATTACAAGTTAATATATTGAGAAGGCAAGTGCAAAAGTCAAAGCTGAACATGCCTCTGAGCACAAATTAATGTAACCATTTAAGTCAGGCCTGTTTTCCAGCATGGGAAGCCACCTAATCCACTTACAACATCCAATTCCTGGGGGAGCCTATCATCCCCGTTACAAGAAAAAACTGGTAGCTTGACATCTTACACCCCATGGACCCACCAGACTGCTTGAGGCAAACCATCTGCTTTAAGTCTCAGGACTTAGAGGTGGTTCAGCCCAAGGACTCTTCGTCATTCAGACCTATCTAATGCTCAGTCTTACAAGATGTCACCTCACCGGCCAGTTACTTAGGTCTTGCAATAGATGCAGCCCCTCCATGGCCTCCAACACTTTAGTTCTGAACACCTACAGATATTCTAGCAACAGTTGAACTTCCTCAGAAGAGTACAAGACAAGTCAACAGAAACATAAACAACTTTTAACCAGAATTTCAAGCACAGTTGTGCTTTCTTCAGGAGGTGTGACATAGCAAAAAGAGTTTCAAAATGGAAAATTTATTACCGTGGCTCATCCTTCCTGTGGCAGTTTCTGGTGGATATGTTCATTTGGGAAGACAGGCTTCCTCACTACGCTCACCTTACCTTGAACAAGAGGAATCACATCACTCTTGGCCTTGCCACAGTTTTCAAAGTTCTTTGTCAGTGATATCCAGCTTATTTGCAAAAGTAGTTAATTGATTAAAGGAAGATACATGATTGAACCTCACTTTTGGAGGTTGCAGGCAGTTGTACAACCCGTGATATGCAAAAGATGAGCAACAGTAATTCCATCGACTTTTGGAAAGGCAGGCAGATGCCCACTGCAAATGAGGGCTAAGAGGAACTGCAGCCAGGTTAGACTGCATGATAGAGCGGAGGAACAGTATGGGGTGTGGACAGGGGTGAGTGCCAACCGCATGACTTCTGCACAGCTGTACAGACTCTGGTTGGCTCCCTGTATCTGACACATGTCATCTGAAGGAGGGAGAAGCTGCAGTTCTGTGCTGAGAACATGTGGGGATGCAGAGCTGGGAGAGGTGCTGACTAAAAACCTTAGTAAATCTATGGAAAAGGGAAGGGAAGGGAGGGAGGGAGGAAAGGTTTGTCACTCTAGATACTTAAAAAGTGTGGATGTAGGTTCTCATGTGGGCTTTGAAATTAAGGATGAATAGATTGATTGATTGATTTCAGAATGGATTTGTGCCAAGTATTTCTTGCAGGTAGCTCCTGTGTGAAGGTTTTTGGCATTCTCCTTTGAGGCACATAATTCCCACACAGACCCAACAGTGGCTTATGTATTCCTCTTAATGGAGAGTGGGAGACAGGAGTCTAAAATATGATTCTGTTTTTCAGTTCTGTATTAGCTCTCTAAAATCCCAGCAGTCCACGTCCTACTTTCAAATTAAGGAATAAGCTCTGGCATCCCTCTGCATCAGTTTGCAAAGTAGCAGTAAGTAAAATTTCTTCTAAAAATTATTATAAATGCCAGATGCTGCTATGGTACTTGTATATCTGAAAGAATTATATGAACTATTATATTCTGTAATGTAAAGTTACTAAAACACTTTATTGAGCATCTGAGTTTAATCTCTGTATGCTGTTTACTTTATTATTTTAATTTTACTACTTTCAAGATCATTAAGTAATAACAATTATAAATTAGATAAGGTAAGGCTGTTATGACTCATTGACTCAACTAGCAGAGGAGCATATAGCTCACTCTAAATTTCAAGAAATGTGAAGAATGGGCTCTGAAACACAAACATCAGGACACATCTTGAGAGGTCCTTGCAAAACATCTTGGAAACATAAATATAAATCTTAAGCAAAGACTCTTGAGATTTGTAGACAGAATGAGCTCAGATGTCCTCATAACAGTTGCTCTCCTCACCAGACAGAGGTCTTTTGACATCCCACACCTGACAGCAGGGACATGTATGTGATGTGACCATAACGGACTCCCCTAACCAATACAGTGAGATGAAAGCTAAGAAAATTTGGATGCAAAAATTACTTCTGGCTTCACCTTGCAGTTCTGCCTTGTACTCAAAGCTGTAGCAGGGTGGGACAAAAAGGATCCTTTGATGGCAGCACAAAACAGGAGCAAATACACTCAGGTTTCTGAGGCTACTGCTGAGGAGAGGCCATAGATCCCAAGTGGCAGCTGAATGGTGCCCAAGTAAGTCTAAATTAGTGGAGAAGTGACTGTGAGAGAGCAAAGAAGCTGCTTCAGGTGCCAAAGACTCAATCAGTAGAAACAAATATTTGCCTTGTAGTTACTGGTGTTTCCCACTGTCACAAAGACTTGACATGACTATACTCACGGGGCAGGAAACATCTTCAGAAGCATTTTCAGAACACCCTCCCCTGCGCATGGACCCACCCACACATGCTCACATGTAAAACACTGCCCATACATTTTGTTTCTCAAGTTCCCCTTCCCATGCTGGTACACCAGCAGCAATCGGGGTATGACAAGGATAACTATATAACTGGAAGAGAAATTCCCAGCCAGCTGCAACCCAAAAATTGATTGAAGGGTTCTCTCTCTTGCACTTGTTCTCATTAGACCATTTTATTCTTTTTATCCCCATAGAACTATGAAAAGGAACAGTATTATCATTTCTCCTAACATAATCCCACTGGGAACTGATACAGTAGAAAGACTATTCCCTTGACAATCATTACATAAATATTACCAGAAAATATTGCATCCTCATTTTGCAATGATGCTAAATAACAATGTCTTTCCTGAGGAAACCATGAAGATAAAGGAGATATCTAAAGGACAACTGAAAGGAAGAAAGGAGTAATTAATCTATTCTCCACAGGGGCTAGGAGAAGAAATAATGGGTTTAAACTGTGGCAAGGGAGACTTAGATTAGACATTTAGGAAAAACTCCAAAGGCAGATGTAGAATAACATGAGAACAGAGTGCCTGGGGATGTTGTAGAGATGCTGTCACTTGAGGTTTTTAAGAGTAAGAGACAAACATCTGTCAGGAACAACACAGGGTATAGCAGCTCCTGCTTTGGGGCATGGGGGATGGACCAGAGGGCTTCCTGGAAGTCCAGTCAAGATGCAACATTCACGATGCCTAAATGGAGGGGGAAAATGTGATGGGTTTGAAATCTATTTCAAGGGATTTGAACATAGGTGGGATGAAGTCTGAATTTGTTACTTCAGTTTAGACTGTAAATGACCTCCAAAGCATAAACCAAATAGGCACATGTAATGTCTCCTGTCATCTACAAACAGGGTTTAATCACATTAAATTCAGTACATCTTTTGCAGGACTGTGATTTTAATACAAGTTTCCTACATCTGAAGGAATAAAATAAAACTTTATAATGTTAACTGCATGTGCTATACTAAATGAATTCCTAATTTTAAAAGCAAAGTCATAAGGTCATAAGGGACAATATGTGGCATTTTCTTTGCTTTATGCTCATAGAAGGCACTAGGGAAGGTAGATAGTTCAAAAGCTTTTATAAGTATTTTACCTGTAGACTGCTGACCTGGTAGTTAATGTAGATGGTTCACTGACTCATTTGAAATTACTTGACCATCTTATTCTTCAGATATGCAGATGAAAGTGTTTCGTTAACACCTGAATTGTTCCTTAGTGATGCATTAATCCAAGCACCTCCATGTAATGGTTGCAGCTACCCTTTCAGCAAGCTGGATATTTACAGAAATCGGTTGCATAAATGCAAGTTTTTCTCTAGATTGTTTTTGGCATAATCTAACTGCAATATTTTCAAAAGAAAAATAGAGGCTCTTTTTATTGCATTAGATATGGACAAAAAAAATCAAAGTAATTTAAGCCATCCTTAAATTAGTTGGATAACCATATAATTGGTTATAGCACGAGGTGTATTGAAATGGAACATCTGTGATACATATATATATATCCATATTTATCCTTGATACAGGCACAATAAAATTTATCTTTGGCTTTGCTATACTATGGCACAAAAACTGACCTAGAAAACCTATCTGGAGACTGTTTTACACTCTGTTAGGTACGGTTTCACTCTAGTTACATTCTGTCCAGTCACCTTCTTTTAAGCCTTTGGGGTTTTTTTATCCCTTTGCACAGGGTTAGGTGGTCAGGTTAGGAAGACAGATGTGGCATGAGCACACTGTGCTCCAGTAACAAAACTGTTCAGTGTGTGATCCCACAGGCTGCTTGCCTGTGTGTGATCTAGAGCAGGCTCAGGGTGGCTGAAAACTGCAGTGAAGGTTGAAACAGCCCCTGACTGGTCTTTGGAAGTTCAAAATCAGCTGTTCTACACAGGAGTCCTTTATTTGCATCAGGAGATCTATATTTGGATTTTCAAAATAGTTTTAAAGAAGAGTAAAACTATTTAGTTTTGCAAATGTATTTTTAGAAAATTTTATTACATTATTTAAAAAAAACCCCACAACTACATAATACTGGGAAGAGAACAAGTATACTTCTTTCTATGACATGTTGATAATTTTGATTTTGAATGTCCCTTTTGAGATAATTTTCTGTATTGTATATTTGATGTGAAGACCTGCTGTCGAAACAGTCCCTTGGGTTTCTGGGGGGGAGTGTGGAAGGCAGCAGCAATACAATTTTCATGTTGGTAGAGATGACACATGACACAATCTTGGTCAAGAACAGAACCCCAGGCCCACTTTGGGGACTTTACTGATATCTGAGTGTCACATGGGGATGACAGCTGCAATGGAGCAGACAAGATTTCAGCTCCTGCTAGTTCCTCCAGTTTTTTGTTAAGGTCTGAATTTTACTCTCCATGCGTAGACAAGACTTCTACATATGCAGATAGGCTTTGCTTCAAAACCCATGCAATAAGTACTAAATAATTTTATTTGCTAGCTCACTAAGAGAAAGATTTTGACCACATTTTTCCTTTTGGGCACCTGGGAATACACTGTAGAGCATTTACTGAGCAGTTGCCTCTGTTCTTTTAAAATGGTCAGTAAATAAAGATTGTCTTTTACCTCTCTGGTGTTTGATGAAAATTTTCAAAACATGAATATTTGCCCATCTGCACACTCAAGAGAACTTTCATATGGCATGACTGAGACTGTCTTTGGGATACAAAAAGCCTGCAAAACTGGTAGAGAAGATACATGAACTGCTACAGACCCTAGTCCTCTGTCTCTTGGGTACAAGCGTAAAGAAGAAAAGATTTTTCTTCTAAATTCTGATCCTCCCTTTGTTTTTTCCTTAATAAATATCTGAAAAGACCTTCATAGGCAATGCCAGTCATGATATCTTAATTACAGCTGTAGAAAAACAACTCAGGATGTCTAACCACAATGACGCAGTCTTTCTTTTGCCAAGAAAATAATACTGAAGCTAATGAAGACTATTCAGTTAGACTAACTTCATCTGAGAGTCAGGTTAAATTTTCCTCTGTGAAGGGCAGTTAAAAAAAAAAACAAACTAATGAATNGAGGGAAGAGAAAGAAGAAAAAAGTTTAAGGAGACAGGAAGGGGGGAAGGGATGAAGGAGAAAAAAGAGTGAAACTGAAAGCTCCCTAGAGGAGAGGAAAGGAAAGTAGGAAAGCAAAATGGAAGGATTTCATTTCCATATTGTTCCCTTTAAGAAACAGAAAAGATTTTCTATGCCTTACATAATTCAGGATACTCTGAAGTGAAATATAAGATTATAGTTGTATGTATTTAGAGTAGCTGTAGATTTTTTCATATGACGGCAAGGACAAGCATCACAGTGTCTTTGAAAAACACCCTGACAATATCAAATGTTTGTCTATTTTGCAGCTGAAAGTTGTTCAAAATTTCACCTCTGTTACATGGAAATCTTTAGGTGCATAAAAGGAATATTTTCTCAGGTGGTAAATGAGATTATCAGCAATCACTTCATGAGAGCTCTGGTCAGTGATAACAGATGAGTACAAGGTTTTAAGATGGAGAAATCATTACATTTTGGGAAGGCATGCGAGAGAAAAATTTTCTGCCATGACAATATGCAACTTATTTCCACTCTTATTTCCAACCCATCCCTCTTGTAACAGGCAGATACACCCTGGCTCAAGACCATTTACATTTATCCTGCATCATTATAGGAGAGAATGAGCACAAGCAAGAGGCTTCTGCAGAATAAATGTATTCTGAAGATAAGACTATTAAAAAAAAAAACAAACAACCAACAACATTTCAGATTTAGGTTTTATAGATTTGTTTAGGGCTTGGAGATTACCTGTGCTATTTGGCATTTCCTTTGCATCAGCTTTGCCAAAATTATTATTCTTACCAGCCATCTCCTCTACATCATTTGAGTCTCTCCCAAACATGTTATTGCAGGCTGATATACTACAGAGACATCTCAGTTTTCCTATTTTGCTAGAAGTCTACTTCAGCAAATATTTGTTGTGCATAGAGTATATTGTGCTTTGGCAGGTTCTAATACTTGGGTCAATTCCGGNTAACAAGAAAGAAGAAAGAATAAAGAAGAGAAAAGAAGGGAGCATAAAGAGAAAGAAAAAAGGCAAGGAAAGAGAAAAGACAAAGAGAAATGGAGGCATAAAGGGAAGAAGGAAGGAAGGAAGGAAGGAAGGAAGGAAGGAAGGAAGGAAGGAAGGAAGGGAGAACAAATTTAAGTAATGACCTGGCTCAACACTTGGTTATATTCTACATTCTGCTTAAAACTGGGCTATAAAGGTGTCCAATTAATGAGATAATGGATGTCCTCGCTTTGCAGTGTCTGCTCCAATCTTATCTAAATCAGTGGAGCTACCTCTCTGTAACCTCATTTTGGTGACAAAACACAGTGTGTATGTCAGTAATATTGCAAAGATGACTACACTGAAACTGGCAACTCAACACTAACAGTGCTGAAGGCCTTAATATGGAAATCTTCTGTCTTTCAGTATTCACAGTTTTAATTTTGCATTTTGAGGTTTTAAAATTCATTAAATTATTCCTTGCCTTATTCATCTGAGTCATCCTTCAATCTCCTTCCAGCGTTCTGTTTCTGATTAATAGTTATTAAGTAGTAAGAGCAATCNCTCTGTTACATGGAAATCTTTAGGTGCATAAAAGGAATATTTTCTCAGGTGGTAAATGAGATTATCAGCAATCACTTCATGAGAGCTCTGGTCAGTGATAACAGATGAGTACAAGGTTTTAAGATGGAGAAATCATTACATTTTGGGAAGGCATGCGAGAGAAAAATTTTCTGCCATGACAATATGCAACTTATTTCCACTCTTATTTCCAACCCATCCCTCTTGTAACAGGCAGATACACCCTGGCTCAAGACCATTTACATTTATCCTGCATCATTATAGGAGAGAATGAGCACAAGCAAGAGGCTTCTGCAGAATAAATGTATTCTGAAGATAAGACTATTAAAAAAAAAAACAAACAACCAACAACATTTCAGATTTAGGTTTTATAGATTTGTTTAGGGCTTGGAGATTACCTGTGCTATTTGGCATTTCCTTTGCATCAGCTTTGCCAAAATTATTATTCTTACCAGCCATCTCCTCTACATCATTTGAGTCTCTCCCAAACATGTTATTGCAGGCTGATATACTACAGAGACATCTCAGTTTTCCTATTTTGCTAGAAGTCTACTTCAGCAAATATTTGTTGTGCATAGAGTATATTGTGCTTTGGCAGGTTCTAATACTTGGGTCAATTCCGGTACGCTCACAAATCTCAGAAACACTTCAAGATACTACTAACACGCTCAAACTTTATGACATCCTATAGCTATTTAGATAAACACAGATGCTCATAAAATGACCAAAGAAAAGTTTCTGTCCTGAAAGTAATGCATAATGGTGAAATCATTCTTACTCTCACCTCTTATAAAACAAAGTATTATCACTGTATGAAATGCTATTATTGCATACATACTTTGTTGTGATGTGTCTATATTTTAACAAAGTTATGCTTTTACATAATTTAAAAAAGACATATTTCTTTGTGCACATTTTACATGTTTTATAATTATTATTTTTATGGTGGATACATAACAAACCTCTTTATGTTTTCACAGTCATTAATTATCTCTAAAATGTAGCCTTGGTTTGGAAACCACATAATAATATACTTACTGCTCCCTCTAAGCATTGCCAATGCTCCTGGAAGCAAATTTTTCAAGCGGAGGGTTGACTGTTTTCAAAGTAGTAATTGTACTACTCTGAATATACAATTTATTGTCTTCTCAGAACAATTTCAAACAATGTTATCATATCAAAATAAAGTACTGATGCTAGTGTTATGCTTTGACAGCTGAAACAGAAGTCACCCTTTCAGGAGCAACAGGGCATAAATATATACCCATCTGTATATATAGTAATAATTACTACTAATTTTGGGCAGTCATATTATTTTAAAAATATGAAATTAGTAAATTACATGTTGAGATGAGAAAGTGATCTATTTATCATATATAAACCACTTATTGCATATGGTTTTTGCTCCTCATGCTTGTTTCCATACACTGAAAGACTTGCTACTATGGGATAAATATTTTTACCTATTCATTTTCTGAATTACCACAGAAGATGGTTAGAAGAAACGTGTTAAAAGAAAGAACTATAGATAATAAAGAAATGTTCTATTTTGTTATTGAGAAGAGTAACATTTATTAAAACATGCAGATTTTTTTCTCCTTCCATTAGGTGTAAGGGGCATCTATTAGTAATTTAGCACCACTATTCCACTGCTTAATTCAACATGAATGTGGCTTAGACAAGACTTGCTGAGGGTTCAGAACAATCCCTTCCATTTGTACACCTCCTCTCCAAACTTTTCTCAGCAGTTGTTTGTAGGGGGGACAAGCGGACCTGGTGGTATAAGCTCCTCCAAGGTAGGCATTTATTTGCTTCAAGCCTTGATAAATACTGAAATCAGAGGAAAACAGACTTAGCAGATTGGCGGAGCTTTGCTGAGCAAAGGGAGGCAACACCTATAAACAGATATTAGATTGAGCTATCAGATCAACCTAGTCAAAAAATGAGGTGAGGAACCTATTAAAATCTCTTCAAACCATAAAACAGATCCAGCTGAACACCTGACGTGATGTGAACATGAAATAGGGATCAGCTTGCCTATACAGAGAGGCTCTTCTTGATCCATGGCTGGCTGCTGAGTGTGAAGGCTGTTTCCTGCAGGCCATAAAAGAGAAGTAGGCAGCAGGAGAGGCTGTACCCATGCTGTCCACACATACCTCTCTGGGTACCAGACCAACAGCAGGAGTAATCTCTGGATACAAAGTCCAGAAGAGCTGATGTGCCCCGAGCAGAGCACCTAGAATAAGAGAAAGATTATGTTAGTGGCAGCTGTGCATTTTACACAGTATCTCTTGCTTCTGCAGTACATTTATCATCCTTTCAGTTAATATTATAATCAAGCAAGATTCATGGAAAGCAGATATCTGTGATGCTGAGTTCATTAGTATTACAAAGATATTTACTGGTGCTTAAATTTTTAGTTCAATAGTTCTCAACCTCAACAATGGGAATAAAGGTAATGTCAATGATAATCTGTGAATCATGTGAAATTCTCATGTGTAGCTATAAAAGGTACTTGTTTTCTTAAAGAATGGCATGCATATTTTGTGAAGCACAACAGGTGTTTGAAAAACAAAAGTATTTGTGACTTAGTCAGAACTCTTTATCCTACATGAATTACTTCTCTAAGTACAATTGTAGTTGTTCTGGTAAAGTTATTCAAGGAATAAATATGGCTTATGAGATATTCTGACCCCTAAGCAGTGAAAGCAATTCACTTTGATGCTTGTGAAGCATCATATCCTACATGCTTGCCAGTTTTTTATCTGTCCTTAGGCATCACTGTGGCCACTGTTAGAGACAAGATACTGGATGAGATGTGCATTTGATCTGATTCGCTGCTGACGTATGTTCTTATGACATTTTAACATTCCTAACTTTGAACATCTGAAATGTGAAAAAGCAGAGGAAAATTTTTGAAGGAATGTAAACAATTTTTCCTTTGCTTGTTAACCTTCCTTATCAACATCTCTTGTTTGTTTTTTTTTTTTTCCTAAAATGTGAATGTTATGAAAGATGACCTATTTCTTTTGATTCTCTCTGCATATTTTATGTCTGTCAACTATAATTCTTACATCCTAATGGCACACAGCAAAATTCTGTTTTAATTATTTTTCATTAAAACAAGTTACTTGTTCCTAAACTATTAATTGCATTTACTCCTTAATATCATAGTTGTTATTCTTTCAAACCATTTATACATTACTGTAGTTCCACAAACTTCCTTAGACATGGTAGAAATGAGCACAGACTAAGGCCCTAAAGTTTGGTTTTATCTCCAGCACTTATCTCCAGCACTAAGTCTACATGTAGATTTAGATTATTTTATGCAGTATGTGGGTAATTTTAGTTCTATTTAAAAAGTAGCCAAATCATAACCTTGTTCCTTAAAAATAATATTTTCTACATTCTCCCAGCTTTGTCTAAGCAGACAATTCTGAATTTCTCCTGAGGTGTTTATACAGATCCCAGTGTTGAAATCTCAGTTACTGTCAAGCAGCATTAGCACAAAAAATTGGAATGTTTCCAATGCAAACTTTTTTTGGCAGATGATTAGTGGGCAAGGCAAAGGCAATTTTTTTCTTTAACAAGGGATATTGTCATCGAAGATATTTCATCTCCCACACATTTTGATTGGTAACTTTTTAGAATAACACAGTGGCAGTAAACACAACTAATAATTACTTCTTAATAGCCTGGAAATTCTGCTGCAAATACAGAAGTTGACACATTAAAAACCCAACTCTCCCACACCAAACTAGCCCATCAACTGCTTGTTTAGAATAAAACTCCACTTTTAAACTTTCACGAAGCAAACTCCTCTCTCTGCTTCATTTTCTTCTTCTGCTTACTTGTGCCTGTAAACTGTAACCTTTGCTGTGGCACAGCTTCCTCTGTCCTAAGACTCTGCTTGTCTTACTGTGTTTTCTACAGTGACAACCACCATTACTCCTTTAGGACTTTACGTTCTACTTTCTTATTTAGCAGACAAGGAAAATTATAACAGAGTTGAGAAAGGGTCAACAGGATCTGAGACCTCAGCTTGTTGTCCATGAGGAGTTTTTAGGCTTGCACGACGTGCTCTGTCTCATTGCCATTGCTAGGGACAGGCAAACCACAGACATTGGTTTGACAATATATTATTGCATTCTTTTTTTTTTAATTCCATGTCATCTTAGTATCTATGAACCATTTGCCATTGTTCTGGTGTTGTGGGAGACCTCCTGTCTGTCCCTGAGATTTCTAAAACATCTGGGCACTCTGCCTCAAATGTCACCTTGCTATGGTGGATATGAGACTTTGAAATCATCATATGCCAATAACAGACAGTTCTTCAAAAAAACTCCAAAACTGATTATAAAATCAGTTGCTGACTCATCCTTCTTTTGCTTTTATGAAACTGTGTTTGCTCAAAAATCACATTGCAGCAAGCATGAAATATTTATCTAGTCCTTCTTTACTGTACTCAGTTTCATCAGTGTAGCTGTGAGGCTCCTGGGCAGGAGGATATCCTCCTCTGGCAGGGGTCTCACAGACAGAGGCTGTCAGCCATGAGCTTGACAGCATGAGGGAAACTGGCATCAAAGGGGATGGGAGCAAGCCTGGCTGCCGGTGGGGCTGGCGTGGTTGATAGAAGTGATTTCTGCAGGCATGCAAGCCAGGGAGCACCTAGCGTAGTGCCAGGTCCCCTGATCCTTCTGGTCACCAGCCAAAAGGAGCACAAAGACAGGTCTGACATCACATCTTGGGTGCCCCCCTCACCCCGAGTCCATGGTCCCTATCCACTTGGCAGACATTGAACCCTCATGGGGGCTCTTTTGGGAATGGCTGGATGGGATATACCTGTCCTGACTGTTTCTTGGTTGCTTGTGTGGGCAGTGCCAGGGAACAAGGAAACCTGTCCTTCACGGGACACGAGGTGAAGCTGCCCGAGAATGGTCCTGAGGATGCTCTCAGTAACACTTGTTACTTACCCAGAGCACCAGGGTAAGGCTGAAGGTGAAAGTGAAGCCCCTGCTCTTCTTCAGTAAACTGGTAAGGGATCAGATATATACGGATTTTAGTCTTATGTACTAAATAAAATTTCACCAACAGCAATGAAAGAAGTTGTAGTACTGAAAAAGTATGATTAGCTTAGACCATCTTCATCTAAAGCAGGAGGAGGTTATTTACCTTCTTTTTACCTTAGTGCCAAAATCCAAAAGAGCAAGTGACAGTGTAAAGAGATTAATAAAAGTAGCAGTTTGAGTCTCTATTCACCTGTTCTTGTTGATAATGTCTAAAAGACTGAAATCTTATTTATTTCACATACATATTTTTGGAGGCTTTTCTTTGATTGCTGCCAGAATTTTCACTGCAACTTGGCTTGGAAAATGGAGTAACTGCTTTGCCAGCAAGCAGTCACAAATAATGCTTATACCGTGATGTTAGAACCTGGTAGATATTATTATCTATTACATGATTGTCTTGTAAGAATTCCAAATGCACACAATCACAATTCCTTCATTAAGCTGAGGTTACTCAAAGTCATCATTGCAATTACTTTCTATTTAAGATTCAATATAAAAGGAGAGCTAAAAACTTCTCTGGTACATTTAAGTCATCGTTTAACTTTTTATTGCAGTGCACCAATATTTTAATAATAACAATAAAATGAATAGTTACTCCTTTAACAGAAACAATATTTATCAACACAGAATGATTAGAGAAAATTGTTATAACAATGAACTTGTCTTTTCTTTCCTAAAGCAAGGTAAATGTAGGAAAGACATCACTGGCAATGGTGGCTATCTCCTCTTTAGTCTAATCTTGCCAAAGATTGTCCAAGATTAAAATGCTTTTTTTAAGCATGTGTAGATGTGCTTTGGCTCTCCAGGCATGATCAGGGTATTCATGGCGTTATCCTGTGTGAGCTTTAACTTATTTTACCTAATGTTGAATTTATCTCCATGTTGTGGTTTCCAAATTTGATGCCAAAGACTGAAAAGATACTGCAAAAAGTGGCAAAGGGTGGCAGAGAGATGAGACAGAAAAATATTGCAATGGGAATGCACACACTGTGACTAATTGGTCTCCCATGTGAAGTCTCTAAGGAGTCCCTGTAATTATACTGGAGATGAATCTTTGTATCTCCCTGAAGGGCTTCCCAGGTTTCCCGTGAGGGAGTCAGCAGCCCACTGGCTTTTTGTAATGTGTTCTGTCTCTGCAAAAAGTGACTTTGCATTGCTATACAGATAAGCGTGTAATATAAAGGGAATTCTAAATATTCAGAAATTATGAAGAGCTCAGGGCCAATTTGGCAGTGCTGATATGTGCAAAGGGTTAGTTTAAGAGTACTGATCCAACTGGTAGGCATTTCTGAATAACTAGGTAGCATAAATTAGATTATATGCAATATATATTGTTATATAACTTTAGAGATAAAATGAGTCTAAATCTGAAAAAAGGAAGTGGGTTTGGAATAGGTTATTCAGCTTTTCTTGGAAGCCTGTATGAAATGGCAGCACAACTATTTTGCGTTACTAGATGTAATTTAAAAAGAAAAAGGAACAAATACATCAGTTTGACTTTTCTCTCAGCTCCTTATTACTCTCTTGAATAGTGCATTTCACTTTTGCTGTTCCACAAGGAATTGCAAACAGCAGAGGTCAGGATTTAAATTTGCCTAAATACTTTCAGAATGCTTTGCTATTTTAAAAAGGGTAGGCGTACCAGGATACACTTACTTATAAATGAATGTATGTTAGTCAGATCTCCTTATTCTTCTGCCTTCTACCTTGCACAAACAATCTGCAATTCTAACAAGAAAGAAAATGATGATTTGCTCTTTAAATAGATTTTGTCACTGTTAAGAAAAAGAAAGGTAGGGAGAGGTAATCAGATATAAAAAAATGCAGTAGCAGCATATTTGAAAAGCATGCCAAAATATATTAATGCAGTCTTTCCAACATGTAAATATGCATGGAATAGCTACTGATTTATAAATGAAACTATCAAAAATATGGTGTAGTGTTCACTGACAATAGTTCCATCTCATCTAACAAGGGCATGAATATGGTCATTAGCAATTAAATATCACTCCCTCAACGTAATAATGAAACTCTGTTTGAGGGTATTGGCCAAGTGAAATGAATGACAAAATCCAAAGTGTTCTCTATTACCACTAAATATGCTTCAGAACTGATATATTTCTGAAAAACTATTTCCTTTCACCCCCGCCCTACCAGCTGCTTAGGGAAACATATCACCTGAGCAGCACAATACCAGCATTATTGCAACACAGCACTTCAAAGAGGATGTCAAAAAAGAAAGAAATGCCCTCCCTCCCGAAGTCTGCAAGAAAATATGGAAATATGTAGAAAGAGCATAATAATGCATCTTTTTCTATCATGCCAAAAAGCAAGTAATGTAAGAATATCATGCAACATTTAGCATGTGCATGTTGGATATAGATATGTAACATGCACCAATTACCTCTGTGTCATGAAAGGAAATTTTCACCATTGTCAAAAAACAATCATGTGCTTCCCATCATTTTTGAAACAGCCCATTTTCATTCTCTTTTTTCTGTATTCCTCCTTCTCTGCCTTTCATCTCTCTGCAGCAGGAGAAAGAGCTAGGAAATAAATAATGTATGAGAAAAAAAGAATTAGAGTTTATTTATAAGGAACAATAGTTTAATTCATGAAGCAGCCCTTAAAATGCATGAGTCTTGCAGTTGGCGGTGAGGGTAAAATCTTATCGGAGTTAGGCACAGAGCCAATATAATAAAGACTCATTTCTTTATTTGAGAAGTGAGCCATCAATAAAAGAGGATTTTGACACTCAGACACTTGCTGGGCTTGCTTTTCTCCTTCGGGCAAACCTCTCCTTTCTTTCCATCAGCCTGGCTCTCCCAGTGCCTCCAACCCCTGTAAATTCCTGCTCCAGCTCTCCCCTCTGTGTGCTTTTTGGCTTCCACATGGCGAATATCCTTGTGACCCTACACCCACTATGCCAGCCTGCCAAATGTTAGCCTGGTAAGGAAGGCTGGTTCCTTTTCTTTTCTTGATTCCTCACATATAGCCAAGGAACAAGTGGATGCAAAAGATGTGTGTTCAGGGGCCGTGTATTAAAGGGCCGACACTGCAATATTTCATGTGGCTCCTTAACACTGGTATTGCTTTATCAGATATGAAGGACTCCTAAGTGGTTGCCATCCCCTACAGCAACTGAACCCCTTTCCTGATGGGAACTGACCCTCTGCACACCTGACCTACCTGGCGGGGCCGTGCCAGAGCCGGGTACTTGCTGGCACAGCAGCTTCCCTCTCCTCCCTGCAGCAACAGCTCTCTATTTATACAAACCAACAGGGAATGGTGTCAAGAATCAATTAGTGGGGAACTTCTGAATGCAGAAAGTTACTTGTTGCCTAGCAGCAGCCCAGCAAGCCGTTTGACTTTGATTCATTTAACCCCAAACTAACCGGGGCTGCCAGATTATTTTTCCTTGTCACCTTTCAATGCTGTCTCAGTCGATCCGGAGGGATGAAATGCCTGAAGTCTTCCCCGACCCTCTCAGGCAGGTCCTCGCCTCCATTCGGTTGACCAAAATATGCAGTGGATAGAATTTGAGGCACTTGGTTTCAAAGAAACCCCACCGGATGCTTTCCAGGGCACCATGCCTCCCTCTTGGAAATAAGGAGCAGGAGTGAAACTCCTCTGACTTCCAGAGCCGGGCACCGTCCGGCCTGAGCAGCTCACGGCCACGGGTCAGGATGGGCACAGCAGCAGGAGGACAGGCAGAGTCCCACCCGGGATCAGGAAACGTTGGGTTATACCTCTGCTGAAAATCCGTGTCTCAGCCTCTGTTCTTCTTCCTTAATAATTAATTCAGCAGAGAGGAAAAGGCTGTTAATTTGCATAACTAAATTTTTCAGTCACAGCAATCAGCCTATTAATAGAAACCCATCTATTTGTCTGTCTATCAACTTACAGAAACCACGGTGTTGTCTTATAAGACATGATACTTTGAAGGTCAGTAGCCCATAAACAACAGCTGTAGAGGCAGGGAAATAGCTCAATCCTCTAGTTCGGAATACAGTAAAGCAGACTTTATAAATAATATATATCAGTCATGGAAATTAAGTCTGTGCTTTACTATTCAGAACTACGTGAGGGTTTCCAGGAAGACATAGTGTATGTTCACAATAACATCGATATCAGTTGGGAAAAAAATGACAAGGAAATTTTAAAAGCCGCTATATTAGGGCTGTATAATGAAATCGGTGCCATTTAATCAAATTACTAGGCTGCCGCACTAAAACATTTTACTAACCAATGCAAAAAGACCGGGTATACCACTTCTGTTCACAAGCTGTCTGAAAATGAACAACATATATTTAATGCCCTGTCATCTTCATCCATATTAGGACTTCAAACAGAAATGTTTCCATTATGGCTCCATTTTCAATTAGAGTTTTTAATAGTCAGCTGTTCTACCCGAACATTCATGCTTATTATTTGCCTAAAGAGTCTGAGCACTGCCTGTTCAGATGTTTGAAGCAAATTCAATACTGTACAAATTACATTTTTTCTCATGATAAGATTGGTTACCACCTTTCAGCGAATGACACCAATGCCTCTTGCTTCATTTTCACCTCTAATAATACTGTTTAGATGCAGCTCTGTGTACAAGAAATCTGGTCCTAACTAAACAAAGATTATTTGGTTCAAACAAACCGCGGGTTAAACTGAAGAGATGCCACTCCACATAGGGAAGCACTTCCAAAAGCTCTCCTGGCCTCTCCACAGAAGAGCAAGCCAGATGAAACCAGCCTCTTTCCTCATTCCTGAGCATCACAACCTGTCTCCTCCTCCCTCAAAAGCCCGGAGCCAAGGATTTACTTGGGGCTTCGCTATGTTCAGTCCTTGGCTTACGCACAAGGTGACAGGCAACAGTAAAACTAACTGGATATATATATAGGAAGACAGGCCAAAGCCCAAGAGTTGAAGTCTGAAATGTGTCAGGAACACAGCCCTGCCTCGGGGGATTTTTTAGGGGAGATAAACACGATGCAAAAGCGATTGAAAAAAAATGACTACTGAACATGCCCTGAAGGCCTCTAATGTGAATTTAAATTAATAAAGTCTGAAAAGCCTTTATGTAAAAAGCTTGATAAGATGACTGCCACTGTTTAAGACTATTTCTTTAGAAGAGCAAAATCAATTCGCTGTTCCATGACAGCAGGCTGCAGTCACACAGAAGTAACAGAACGTAAGAAACTCAGAGGAAACGGGTGCAGTCTATTGGGTCCAAGCATCAGAAGACATTTCAATCCTTGGGCAGAGAAGCTTCAAATGGCCTTTTAAAATCTGTATTATCACATTGATCAGTCCAATTTCCCACAAATGTATGTAACTTTCAGCTGCAAGACAGACCATTGATGCAATACAATCTTTTTCTTTCAGTAATGAGGGGTGAAACTCTGCAGCCAAAACGCGTTTTCTTGAGCTCAGATAACGACACAGTTTGGACACAGCAGAGTCTGGTGGTTAGTGAAAAGAAGATTAGGGATAAGAAATCAAGCCTATTCAAGTGATCTAACTTGTCATATGCATAATTCATATCGATGCCAATTGGAATGACAAAACAAAAGCAATTTAACAAACCAGGAACGTATTGATTATACAGAGCTCTGCCTGCCATTTAACACTTGCAGGGCACAGTCGTCTTGATGCATCGTGATAGTGCATTGCCCAGGCAGAGACTCTGAACAACCAAGTACTACTGCAACGTGAGCAGCCTTGCATGCACATCCAGCAGCGCACCGCCGTACCGGCAAAGACCCCAGTACCGGCAGGCTTCAGGTTTCACTGGGGAGTTTCTGCAAACCAGTGGTGGTTAAATGGGAACATAACTCTGCCTGGTTTACTTCCCCAGGTACAGAATGGGAACAGTAACTAACACCAGTTTCACAGAAGTGTTACTTGCATTAGCAATGAAGAAGTTTTCAGACATTAATGTACTGAAACCATAGCAATAGCTAAGAGAAATCTATTCCTGTCCAGCCTTTTTAAGCAACTTTTAGAGATGAATTTAAATAGCAAAGTCAACTTCATTTCTAGCTGTTAATACATGGAAACACATCAGTCCTGTTGTTTGCCCACATAGCAGTGAGGTAAGAGACCTCAATTGTTTCCAACTTTGCCATAGACTCAGTGACTCAAGGCATTTCATTTTTCACGTCTTTGTTTCCCTCCCTCAAAACCTGGGATAACAGTACTTACGAGACTGTGATTGTCAGGCTTTATTCATCAGTATCTCCCTGTAGTTTGAAAACCTGGAAGTATTACAGAAAAAGCAAAGTGCTACTTAATCCCACTTCATTCTTCAATCTGCCGCCCCAACTTCCACCAGCGGTACTGGAAAAAGTTCTCCACGCCTTAGTGCACCCACATGCTTATTGAATAAACCACCCAGAATTTTTCCTCACCCCAGCAGTGATTCTCTCATCCTCCATCCATTTCCCTAGATTTGTTTTGCGTAATTTTCTTCATGGATGCATTTTCTGCTTTTGAGGCACTCTTTATTTTTCAGAGACATTTTGAAACCACAAACTCAAAGAGGTATTTTTAATAAAAAATTCTTATTTTTTAACTTAAAAAAAGACTATCAGTTCCATATCTTGCCAGGTTACTAACTCGGTTGTATATTTGGCTTTAAAATGTTATCATCTGATAAGTTGGTTCTTGATGACAGTGAAACACACATGATTTTAGTCTAATATGAGAATGAATTTATTTGCTTTTTAGGAGTTATTGGTTTGAGTAGCAACTATTCAAGCAATAAAACCTGTACTGCCAATCTACAAACGTTACTTAAGTTAGATACTTTATTTCACTCTTTCCTAGTGTGACAGCACTGTTACACAACTGTTATAGGTGATTTCAATAGATGTAATTTTTTTAAAAAATAGGCATAATAAGCCAGTTTTGCAAGTTAGATTGCCAGGAAAGATGAGAGCAACAAGCCAGCAAAAAACTTAGGTGTTGATATTCATTTTCCTGTCTTTGCAAAATCTTTCCTACGGATTTATATCTACAGCACACAATTTCGCTTGATCAATACATTTTTAATCTGAATGTGTGGAATTACACCCACTCTTTCCGAGTCATCTTTAAATCTAAGCGGTATTAATTTCAGCTAACTTGAGGAGAACATGTGCTTACTAATGAAGCCCAAATGTTGGCACTAAGTAACAAGTTAGCAAGAAACTTCATTCATTTCAAAAGCTCTGGGTTCCTGGTAGGCATTTCCTGCATATTCAGTTAGTCACAAAATCTTCAATTAGCACTAGAGGGCATTGGAAAAGAAAATAGACTTAGTGTGCACTGAGATGCAAATGCTTTTAGCAGTGAAAAGGAACAATTTCATGCCAGCTCGCACCAACAACAAGCTTTTTTTTTTTTTTTTCCTTTCTTTTCTTTTTCACTGTTAGACATTTACATTTTAAGTGAAGGCCTGAAATGTTAGCAACAGGGTTACATTATTTATTTTCACTAATGGATTTACCTGTTGCCCTGATCATCTCACTAGTAAAAAGAACAGTCATATTCTACATTTATGTGTCATTTTACTTCCTCAAAATACTTCTCAGACTGTATGCATTTTAAATCTAGAGTCAAACATCAAGGACTTTTTTTTTTATTATTATTATTTTAAATTGAAGCTTCTGATGAAATCAATGATCAGTGTATTAGTTTTCTCCTTAGTAAAAAACATCCTAACTTCTCAACAGAACTTGCAAAATACACATATTCTGGCTTTTATGCATATAATAGCCCCTGAAGGAAGAAAAGAATAGACTAGAATGAAGTTTATAGAAGCCAGATCAGCTGGGTATGCTCGGTAAAGAATCTCCCATATTACATTACTAATTCACTTGCTGAGGTTTGGACGAACATGATGAGATTTCTGGTCAACAGGTTAAAGTTCGGAGGAGTTGCCTGAATAAGACACTAACTTTCATACCTTGAATATACTACCTGGCAACCATGCAGGATCGTGACCTAAGCGTGTGCAGAGGCTAAAGGCAAGTTTTTTGAATATTTATCCATTTTCTAGCCAGAAAGATGGGGCATTAATACTGAAAGACTTGGTCGCACAGGACGAATACAAGCGCTGCTTCTGCTGATTTTAATGGCCATTGAGAGTCTTCAGCACTTTACAGAAATGACCCACAAATTGGATGGACAACAGGAAAATCTAACAAATGCATCAAAGTAGAAAAAACAAATGGGAAAGTAGCTTGACATAGATTATTATCAATACAAGTTTTAATATGTGCATAATGTTGACACACTCTGCTGAGTGGCTTTTTCATATTTGTATTATTCAAACTACAGTTTCATACTATTGCATTCCTCTTAATGTGTACAGCAAGAAACTGTAGCAAAAGTGTGGTAAAAAAATGTCAAATCTCAAGCTAAGTTCTTAGTTCTTATAATTTATATCCCCCAGAGGTAGTGTCTACAGCCATCTCTTCACATTTTTTAACCTTGATGCAGAACTTGGTAAGGGTCTTCGGGAAACCAAAATTATAATCATAAGCGATGTTTCTCTTTATATACTGGGTAGTTGAAATGTCTTGAAAGTAAAATTATAGTTGTTTGAAGTCAAATGAGGATGTTTTTGAGAATTCTGAGTTAATTTCATTTTGTTTTGGAGTCTTATCTGACTGATTCAGTGACATGAATGGAATTTTATTTTAGAGCTACAGCTAAACTAAAAAGGTTTCCAGGAGAGTCAGTGACTCACAGGATGCATCTGCAATAAATTATTTGGTTTAACACCCAAGATAAAGCTTTAAAAAAATTAATTTCCATGTGGTCATGATATATCCTGGTAGTAGGTTACAGAGTGTGCAAGTGGGAAGCAAGTTTCCATTAGAGGATTAATGAATCATGTGGTGATAATGCATAACAGTACTTAAGTAGTAATAACATTTGCCAACCACTCACATATTTTTACTTTCCATCATAACACTTATAGAGAGTAAAGGTGGGATGAATACCACTTCCACTGTAGAGGATGGAAGAGCAAGAGAGAGTCCTGTGGATTGTCAGGCAGTAAAACTGCAGTTAAAGCTCAGGGTTCTCACACGTTCTATCCATTCCTGTTTGCACTGTGACATGGAAAGCTAAATTTCTTTTAACAAGGAGGCCACTTCTGGGTTTCTCTGGAGAAAATAAGGCAGTAATTTTGATTCAATATAAACCTATTTATTTGTCACTGCTTATCTAGCTTGATCTACATGAGGTACAGCAAACTTTTATTTTAACAAGATACAGCTTTTGATATTAAGAGCATCTGGAGCCCTCTTCCTACTTGTGTTTTTAAATGGTAAGCTCATTGGATACAGTTCTTTGCATTTGGACATGAATTATTTCATTGTGGCACCCCCAGGAACAGATAGGAGTTATGTTTTAACCATTCCCATTCAGGCAAAATTTTCATTGTGTGTAGTGTATTTTCAGAAAGTATGTGGGATCGGAAAATTTAGGAAAGTTGACATTTGTTAATCTTTAAACTGTTCAATATTATTTAAAGGAAGCAGTCAGTATGCTTTAACAGATTTTGAGTGAGTTCCATGTCCGATTAAAGAAAAAAAGTACTTTTATTTCATAGTTTGATGCAAATAACTGATTTCTAAGAAACTATGAAAGATCAATGACTGGAAAGATCTTACGCTGAAATTCAAAATAAATGTTTAGCTTGCATCAAAAATAGCATAGTTGGGCTAACCAAGGTTTTTTTTCTCTACTGAATAGTGAAACAATTCAGACTTCAAAGATAAAGTTAAATCAATCTGACAAATAAAACACAGAGTTTATTACTCTTGCCCACTCACTCCATTTCAAGAATGAATAAGGAAGGAAGGGATTGCAATGTTATTGTAACGATGTTTCAAATTTTAGCATGCAAATTCACGTGACTCACTTTATATTTTGTTATAAGCTGACTGGCTTCATGATTTAAACAAGCTGCCTGCAGGATATGGGGATTGGTTAAAAAATAAGAAATAGCCAGGCTGCATATAGGGCCAGACTGAAATAACTAATGGTCATTAGTTGAAGAGTTTGTTTGCCTGGTTAAAAAAAAATATTTGGCAAAGCAATTAACATGAGTAGTGCTCCTTCAAGCCTATGCATTGTCATGGCTGGCCTTGGATTTTGTTCCTATTTAAGAACTTCTGTGCATATCACATGTGCTTCAACATACTGATTGTACAGAAAGCCAGAGGACTACACTGTTGGAGCTTCAGACTGCATTTTCTACTGTGGCTCAGTTTTTGGTGCAGATTGTCTCCTGTGCAAATAAAAGTGGTGTCAGGGAGAAGTAAATTCCCTGAGGTTTCTCTTACATGCACAAAGTTGGTACTTAATTGATCCCTTAGAGAGGACTTCGCTTGGCACACAGAAAGTGACCCCCGAGATAGACACAACCCAGAGCTCTCTCCTGAGTCCAGTTATGGAGCACAGGAACTTTGAAGAAGGAATAGGTTTACTCTATGTACTGGAAAGCACTTCCATAGCTATCACAACCATACAAATACAAATAATATTAATATTAATAACATGCATCATGATCTTGAAAGCGGTTATTAACCTCAAAGGTCTGGACTGGGCAGAAGACCTCCTTCTCCATGCAATCTTTTGTTTATCTTGAATCCTCCAGCTCCCACCTACTGACCGCTTTTATAGGTGCCAGAAGGCAAAGATAACTTCCCCTTCTTACACTAACTCATTCATTAAATTTTTTTCCTCCAAAGCCCGTGTTCTATCCTTTTCTTTTTCTGAGAATATCACATCTATGCTACGTTGCTGGAGACATCACTGGAGTGACAGTGCCTGCATGTCTAAAGTGCCTTGGCCTTGGAGGGCACTCAGGAGACTGGGAAGGAAGAACAGTAAAAACATCTATCCTTTTTGAGCTTTCTTAGAGCAGAGAGGAGTGTCAGTGAGACATCCACACAAAAGGTTTCATTTGTGGACACAGAAACAGGAAAAAACATCCCACAGATGATGACCTTCTGCCTTAAGTAGATCCATATTTGTATCATCATAGACAGTGTACTCTACTGCCTGGACCTCTGATTCAGCATTTCCAGGCAAATACTGATTTGGGGGTTTCCACATGACTAAAACCTACTTAGCAGATTAGCATTAAAACTTGAGGTCTTACTATCCAATTATAATGTGCTTGGATGACCAGCAATTGCTTTCACGGGAACCTGTACTTTTCCCTCAGCAGCCACTGCAAGGAGATGTAACCCGTGACACCTCAGGCACATCCTGAAGCTGCTCTTGCTCAGCATGTTATTTCTTATGGACACGATTATTGGTCAGAACCAGATGACTGGGCAAGAAAAAGCGGACAAAATCGACTTTTGCTACAAATAGGCACACATCTTTCTGGCTCGACCTTCCTCCTCACACTCATCGCGCTGGTATGCTCAGCTCTAGTCTCACATGAAGACCTCACTCTTAATGCCTACAGGACATGCCTGTGCAGGTTGTTTGTGGGTGATCCAGTATGCCTTAAATGAAGACTCTAGAGAACTCGAGGGCCACCGACGATCCAATCAGTGCTTCACCCTTCACCACCAGCCCCATCCTTGTCCTACAAGGCATGAGGAGCAATGGTGTGAGGCAGGCAGGTCCCTAAAACCCGGTGAATGTGGTGTGGTCACAGGCAGCGTGTGGTACACACACACTTCAGTTAGTGCCTGGGAGGAAGCTCTGGAAGGACCTTGCAGAGACAGCCCTAATAGCCATGCTGGCCCACGGGGAAGGGATCAAGCTGTTACCGTCTGTGGGAGGAGGAATATGGGGATATAATGAATTTGATTATACAGCTGCTGGAAGGGCAGATGCCAAAGGGCCCTCGAAGGGCCTATCCCCCACAAGGGCCACTTCATCTCCACTAAAGCATCCTCACAGAGCAAACTGAGTGGAAAGAATTTCCTCTAACAGAGCAGCTCTCAGAAACCCCAAGCCAAATAAGCAAGGTAGAAAAAAAATCCCTGAACAGTTTATTTTGCTGATCTTCCTCTGAAGATACCTTTGTTTATTTTTACCTCCATGGAAAAAAGTATCTTCCTATATTAGATGAGGCACGTATAAAACCACGTGCGTTATTTACATATAAACCTTCTTTACTGAAACCTCTGGTTTATACAGCTTTTTTCCCCCCCTGCCTTTTCTCTTAACTTGATTTTTTTTTTTATTTTGTCTTTATAAGGAAAACCTATACTGTGTTTACTGAATTTTAATCTGTATTGGATTTGCACATGACATTTTGCTATGTAAAGCAAGTAATTTAGTAATTCAGAACTTAAATAAATAAAAGCACATTGCCTCTACTAAAATGAAAATGCAAATCGCCAGCAGAACCAAACCTCTTTGGTGTTAGCCTCTCTTTGAGGGAAACATATGCAATAGGTTTTAGTATTAAACTGATTAATTCACCTGTGATATGGAACAAACATAGTATTTATGCTTTTGACTTCAGTGGACATTTTGTCTCATTGTATAAATTTAAATTGCCTCATTATATAAATTCTAAATGTATTGCCTCCTCTTTGCACATTAGTATTTTGTGATAGAATAGCTGACTGGTTACCATTTTTAAAGGATGGAATATTACTGGTATTTTTCAGGTTTGGAAATTGCCAGCTTATTACTTTTCCCTTATTTAAATTTTTCCTATATTCATCATTTAATCTTTTTTCTTCTCTTCAAATGCATTTTGCCCCTGTATTATTTCACATGCATGTCCTCCTTTAAGACATTTTGAGTAACTATTTCAATAGAAACCTTTGTAAAGTCATTTAGTTTTGAGACTTCATTTTCACTGAAAATGCTTTTGGTTATGATGTTCATCACCTCTCTTTGAGATCAATAATACTACAAATACAACTATTTTTTAAAAGTTTAGTTTAGATCACAGTCAACTTCCAGATTCAACAGATGAATACCTAGGATAAGGATATATGAAATTCTTTTTTTTCCTATAATATTCACTTGCCACATAAAGCAGCAACCAGCATTAATATTCTTCTGATCTTGGATTAAGCTAACTCACTGGCTTCACTCTCAGATTTCCCATCTTTCTGTTGGGAAGGTGCCACTGAAATACAAATTATGTGTTAGCATAACTGGAGGGTTTGTATAGGAGACCCGAATAACGTGCAGATTTACTGGCTGCACTGCTGTTTTCACCTGGCTCTCCGCACAGTATACTCCCAACACAGCTAAATGTATGTACTGCAGGCAGCCTGGCCTCCCAGGTTTTTGAACACACACTGTCGACAAGCCTTTGCTTCCCAGTCCTCTGGAAACCTGGCCTAAGGTCTTAATACTGTTCTTAATACTATGTATTCAATCAGACATCAAATATCAAGATTTGCTTTCTCACATTGCCAAAAAAACTTTCAATTAAGCTTGGGTCAGAAATGACAATAAATTAAGTCCATATGTTCAATATCATGTGTTCTGTGAGATGAGGATAAGGGATTTTGGTTCCCATCCTGATAACTTAGATGTAAAATGAACGAAGTCCAAATTTCTTTTCTTACTAAAACTAAAACTGAATTTAGTCAACACAGCCTTTGACATCAACAAACATCTATGTCTATTGTATATGGGAAATCTGCATGTGAAATGTGTGCAGTAAATTAAAAGGGAATTTAATAAATTCACAAAGTATTTGATTGTCTGATAAAATTTTACAGAAAGAAGGTAAATTTTTAAATTTCACATATTTAAGCAAAAGCCCCTGCATAGATCTTGAGCAATGCCCTGAAGTTCAAAATCAGACTCTCAGACCAGGTTTTGGAATAAATTCTCCATTTATGGCTTTTAACAAGCTCTGCATTGAGTTTAAATTTGGAGCTTGTTAATTCATATCAAAACTGACTCTGACATGCCAAAGCATAAGGAAATAGCTAAAACCAAAGTCATGTGGCTTTCATGAAAAAACACCATTTTATCCAAAATTTTCCTACGCTACTGAGAATCAGGAGCAATTTTGGGGAATTTTTATTATTTTTTTGCTGAATTTGGAAATAAGTTAGAGGCCAGTACAAACGACAAGTTACTGTCATAAGCCTCTAGAAAGGAACATCGTTGTGTGTGCATCCAGCTGTATACTGCAATAGCTTAAGTTTTCACCGGTGCTTTCGTATTCAAACCCCAGAAGAGTACTTTGCAACAGTACTTGTACCTTCAGACAGTGTGAAAAGTTGCAGAAACGTCGAGCTGAATGAAAAGTGGCTGAAGAAATATGCTTGAACATGGACTTTTTTTTTTTTTTTTTTCCCCATGGGCTAAAGAAATCTGCAGATTAGGGAAAGACAGCAATACCTTACAAGACTATATGTAAAAGGTAAACTTCTAGTGAAAATATCTTCAGAAAGAATACTAGAGAGCAAGCACTATTGATGAGATAGAAAATTAGATAACCAAGCTTGTGCATCACCATAAACAATGTTTGTTTTTAAGCTTCTTAGTTGTAAATAAATGGACTTGATCTTGCAACCTCTGTCATCTTCATCACAGTATTATAAATAACCACTAGATCACAACATCCCAGAATAGGAGAAGACTTTTTTGTTTAGAATTTGCGAGCTGTCAGACTTATTAACAATCATGTCTGTGCGCGTGTTTTTTTCTTCAGGCCCAGCAACATATCATTGTCCTAATAAAAACGTAGTTTAAAAATGGCTGTTTAAAAAGTAAACACATTATTAAACACTAAAGTACGAAACATCCTTCCAACAGAGGCAAAAAGCTTAAGCTCTTCCAATCTGATGCAAGTCGGTGCTGCAATGGTTTGAGCAGGCAGGCTGGGGCACGGGCTTGGTACCAAAGGATAAGTTAAACAGCCACGTCCTGGACTTATGTCTTCAGCGTTGGAGAGAAAGAGAGATGTTTTAAGTCACGTCTGGTCCTGGTTTCACCTCAGACAACCTCCCTAGGGGTAACAATCAGGACAAGATCAATCTCAGCATGTTGTGACTGGCTCCAGTTGACTAGAGGATAAAAAGCACAGTATTTTTAGGATGCCTCAGTTATACGGCAACCGAAAGCTTTGCTTCCTGATAAAACAAGAACAGCTTTTCCTATGTTTCTAATTCCGTCTCTTTAAAATGTTAATTTACAGTAATTTTTCTTAATATAGGGCTATAATGGTGGCTGTAACGATGGCTTCATGTTTCAGTGAATGCCAGCTTTGTCTCGTCCCATATTCAGTCTCTCTGGATGATAAGTTTTATTATGCACATTGACAGAAGTCAATGTCTGTTTGTTATTTCAGTTTTATGTGTTACCAAGCCTGAACACAGAGAAATTAAGTTGTTAGCTCTATTATGATGCTGTTTGGATTTGAAAAAGAAAAGAGAGGAAAGTAAAATAGGCCAAAAAACCACAACAAAAATACATAGCAACAAGCATGAGGAGACTGACTGTAGCTCAAAGAATGAACAAAATTTGCAACACAATGGAAATGGGAGGAAGCTTTATAGGGGCATTGAATTTAGAAGAAAACATTTGCAGGAGAAGGATTTAAATGTTCTGAAGAACTTCTGGGACAAAATAAAGAGAAACACGGAGTGCAAAGCCTTGTCAGATTCAGAAACATATTCCAAAGAGTATTCATATTGAATGCTCGGAGAAAGAGCTCGCAGAGAATTTCGGCCAGAACAGTCAGGGTGAGCCAGGCACAAGCAGCCTGTGGAAGGACGGCACCTGGGAAAGGCAGCAGCAGGAGAAAGCGTGCCGCAGAGCCGGCATGCATCGCTGTAAGTCCGTCAAAGTAGCTCCGTCTTTTCGAAGCAAAGGAGATCTTACACTGGGAAAAATTTAAAAGATGCCTAAGACAAACTGGTGAGAAACTCTTGCAGCTGAACAGTACTACATGTTGTCAGATATACCTTAACAAGAAAAGACTGCACAAGCAAATGTTATCATTATGATTACTTGTTTTGTGGCCATAATGCATCCCTCACAATTTACACAACAAGTATGTAAAGCTATATATAAACCTAACTTTATTTTCAGTGCTATGCAAAGTCCGTGGCCTTCAGGGAAACCTGAACAGACTGCTGAATCAGTGACTTAATATGTCTTTTCTGTTCTTTTAAATTATTTTTTCTCTGTAAAAACTATAAAGTTTCTTTAGTATAGTATAGCTATATGGTATATATCCTAGAATAATACTTTGATTGCACTATTTATATTATTTAGATTAGTATATATAATTAATATTAAAAACACCAATAATGAATATCTGTGTATGCCCTCTATCTTGAGGCAGGGAACATAAGTTTCTGTTTCAAATGAAGGTTGATGATGGCAGATGAGGCAGAACCACATCCAAAAAAAGGAGCCGAAAATGGCCAGTGGTTAGAGCCTAAAGCCCATGGAACAGACACGCGGGAATTAGAACATTTCATTTTTAGGTTTGCCTGGTATTGAGAGTGAAATCGAAGCTGTAAAGCACAATCTTCCGTTTCTTCCTCTATAAATAGTAAACTCCAAAAAGCAGTGTGTGCAGGTAGTCTCTCAAGGGCACAAACCTGGAAATCATTAGCTGGGGCATACAACCTGCAAGTGGCTCTTTGAGAACTGGCATGGCCAGGTGCTGAGCCATGGAGAATGAGGTTGCTCCCCCATCGGCAAGGCAGAGGAGAGGCTACACGTAACTTGGGCATCCCCAAATTGTCACAGTTAGTCAACTCAATACTACATGGTAGCAGATAGGATCACTCCAGGCAGTATTGCAGCGTTGAAATGGGTTGTTTGAGAGAAGATTACTCACTAACTTCTAGGGCATCAAGTAATTTGTTGCGCTATTAGGATTCTTGCAAACACAGAGAAGCAAGTAAGTTTTAAAAGCAAGCTAACTACAGCTGTCCCTGCATAGCCTCCTTAAGCAAGGAATAAAATGTTTTCTCTTAATTAATCCACTTTTTGTTTTTTTGACTGCAAAGGAAAACACTTGCTAAATTGGCTCAGATTATGCTGCATTTTATTGTACTTTTAAAATATTACTTTAATAACTACTTCTTCTGAAAACTGGTAATCACTTCTGCAGCATCATCTGAAATGAATGAGGAGACAGTGCTAACAGTATTAATTATTTCTCTCCAAAACACCCTGCACTTTTAAATGCACTCCAAACAGAAAAGTTTCTGCCCAGAGTACTGGCAAGGTACTGATGGGCAAACGAGGAGCCCAACCCCTAAGAAAGTGGCAGCGCAAGCAAGACACACTATTTTCTGGTGTTTACCTGCTGGGGTATCCACATTTTGCTCCCAATACATTGTACCATAGTTAGTTTTATGGAAGATGTGTGCCAGTCGCAGTCAGAAAACTTTCCTGCTTACATGTATCATGCAAACAGAACAGTTATAAGTAATAAAGATGAGGAGAGAAGTACTGTTTTGGATATGGTTTGCAGAGATTTAGCTATTCACTGAAGGATAGTGAAGGCTTCTTCATAACCTGCATTCCTTACTAAGTAGAGTAACTTTGTCAAAGAGTTGGGGAGTAAAAGGAAGAAGGGAAATATTATGTTGTTTGCTGAAAGACTTATTAACAATATTCATGAATACAGAAGGCAATAACCCATGATTTACACATTTAAATATGCAGCTATGAAGCTAGGGTCCAATTTTATCTCTAACTGGTTCTTTATCAGAAAGAGGATGCAGAGGATTTGCAAATGTGCCACCGGTACCTGGTGAAGAAGAAAAGCCCTCAGAAAGTGTAGATCTCTCAGGTCTTAACCGAGTTTTAGCAGACATTGGTATTTGCTATTATCATCCACCCCCTATAATTCTGGTAAATGAACTGTTGCAGGAGATACAAAAATACCACCTATCAGCTAGCTATGGCATTCAAACACTACATTTACTTTTATAAAATACATTATGTAAAATACTCTTCATTCAGTGCAGTCACTAAGGTATGAAAGATACAAATATTACTTATGCACCAATGGAATAACATTTGGAAATTAAAATTCTGCTGTGTGACAAAGACAAGCTACAACCCCC